>JAPFBE010000060.1:0-116168 GCA_034336665.1 Luscinia megarhynchos
TGCAGTGACTAGTGACACTAGGTGACACCAGTGACACTAGTGACACATTAGGGACACAGGGACACCAGTGACACCAGTGACATAGGGACACTAGTGACCAGTGACACCAGTGACCAGGGGACACTAGTGACCAGTGACACCAGTGACACAGGGACACTAGTGACACTAGTGACACAGGGACACCCTAGTGACAATTAGTGACACTAGTGACCAGTGTGCCACTAGTGACATAGTGACTAGTGACTAGTGACACTAGTGACACAGGGACACCAGACACTAGTGGACACAGGGACACTCAGGACACTAGTGACACTAGTGACACTAGGTGACACTAGTGACACAGGGACACCGTGACACCAGTGACCAGTGACCAGTGACCAGTGACACTAGTGACCAGTGATACTAGTGACACCAGTGACTAGTGTGACTAGGTGACACTAGTGACACTAGTGACCAGTGACACTACAGTGACACAGGGACACTAGTGACCAGTGACCAGTGACACTAGTGACATTCATAGTGACCAGTGACAGGGACACCTCAGTAACAACCAGTGACACCCCAGTCCCTCCTAGTCCCTCTCCCAGTCCCCCTCTAGTCCCTCCTAGTCCCTCCAGTCCATCCCAGGTGGCTCACACCCCATTCTTGTGTCCCTCCTAGTCCCCCCCAGTCCCCCCAGTCCCTCCTAAGTAGTTCCCCACGCCCTAGGCAATCAAGTGGTGAGTCTCCCAGGTGGTTCACACCCCACCCTAGTCCCCCCAGTCCTGCCCAGTCCCCCAGTCCCTTCAGGCACTGGTGTTCCCAGGTGGTTCACATCCTGCTCTTAGTCCCCCCAGTCCCTCCCAGTCCTGCAGTCCCCCAGTGCCCCCAGCACCGCGGTGAGCTTCCCAGGTGGTTCACACCATGCTCCTCAGTCCATCCCAGTCAGTCCCCCAGTCCCTCCTCCCAGTCCTCACCAGCTCTCAGTCGCTCCCAGTACCGTGTGGTGAGCTCCCCCAGGTGGTTCTGCTCAGCTCAGCTACAGACAGCTGCTCCAGCGCCAGCAGCACCAGCGTCTCGTGGGGGGCGGGTCCAGGAAATCGAAGTGGATCAGGTCAGTTGATCCCTGACACGCGACGTCACCAAAGTGTCCCTCAGGGTGTCCCTAGGTGTCCCCTCAGTGCCCCCAGGGTGTCACCAAAGTGTCCCCAGGGTGTTCCCCTCATGTGCAGGGTATCCCCAAGGTGTCCCCAGGGTGTCCCTCAAAGTGTTCCCAGGGTGTCCCCAGGGTGTCACCAAAGTGTCCCCAAGGTACCAAAGTGTCCCTCTAGGGTGTCTAGGGTGTCACCAAAGTGCCCTAGGGTGTCTCAAAGTGTCCTCAGGGTGTCCCCAGGGTGTCTCCCAGGGTGTCACCAAGTGTCAGGGTGTCTTAAAGTGTCCCCAGGGTGTCTAGGTGTCCCCAGGGGTGTCCCCAGGGTGTCCCTCAGGGTGTCACCAAAGTGTCCCCAAGGTGTCTAAAAGTGTCCCCCAGGGTGTCCCCAAGGTGTCCCCAGGGTGTCCCCAGGGTGTCACCACAAAGTGTCCCCGAAGTGTCCCCAGGGTGTCCCCAGGGTGTCAAAGTGTCTAGGGTGTCCCTGTGGGTGTCCCTTTCAGTGTCCTCTAGGGTGTCACCAAAGTGTCCCCAGGGTGTCCCCAGAGTGTCCCCAGGGTGTTCCCTCAGTGTCCCCTAGGGTGTCCCCAGGGTGTCCTCAGGGTGTCCTCAGTGTCCCCAGGGTGTCCCCAAGGTGTCCCCAAGGTGTCCCCAGGGTGTCCCCAAGGTGTCACCAAGGTGTCCCCAGGGTGTTCCCCAGGGTGTCCCCAGGGTGTCCCTAAGATGTCTCGTTGGGTGTCCCCTCAGTGTCCCCATAGGTGTCACCTAGGTGTCCCCAGGGTGTCACCAAAGTGTCCCCTCAGTGTCCCCAGGGTGTCCCCAGGGTGTCCCCAGGGTGTCACCAGGGTGTCCCTTCTCAGTGTCCCCAGGGTGTCCCCAGGGTGGCCCTCCTCAAGGTGTCACTCAAGGTGTCCCTAGGGTGTCCCCAGGGTGTCCCCTCAGTGTCCCCAGGGTGTCAAGTGTCCCCAGGGTGTCACAGGTTGTCACCAGCTCCCCTCAACAGCTCCAAGAGTCCCAGAAATGGCGTCACCTGGAGGGCACCAGGCGGTGCCTGTAGAGTGTCCCTTTGAGATGCTCCCAGTCCTTCCCAGCTCAGTCCCCCTCAGTGCCCTCCCCAGTCCCTTCCCCAGTCCCTCCCAGTCCATCACAGTCCTCCCAGTCCCTCCCAGTGCTCTCCAGTCCATCCCAGTCCCTCCCAGTCCATCCCAGTGCCCCCAGTGCTCACCCAGGCCCTGAGCAGCAGCACCAGCCACCCCAGGTGTGTCCCAATACCCCCAAAAATTCCCTTTAGCCCCCTCCCACTCCCTCCCAGTGCTCTCCAGTGCCCTCCCAGTCCCTCCCCAGTGCAGTCCCTCCCAGTCCCTCCCCAGTGCCCCCACTGCTCACCCAGGCTCTTGAGCAGCAGCACCAGTGACCCCAGGTGTGTCCCCGCAATACCCCCAAAATGCCTCCCTTTTAGCCCCTCCCACTCCTCCCAGTCCCTCCCAGTCCATCCCAGTCCCTCCCAGTCCACTCCTCTCCATCCCAGTTGCTCCCAATCCTCCCAACTTCCTCCCCAGTCCCTCCGTGTCCATCCCAGTCCCTTCCAGTGCTCTCCAGTCCATCCCAGTCCCATCCCAGTCCTCCCTCCTCCCAGTGCCCCCAGTGCCCCCAGTGCTCACCCAGGCTCTTGAGCAGCAGCACCAGCCACCCCAGGTCGCTCTCTGGATCTCTGGCACGCATGCCTCCTCCAGCTCGTGGCTGGAACGCCCAGGCCGTACAGGCGGAAGCACTTCCTCCGGCCACGCTGCCCTGCTGCCCGCCGGTATGGGCCGAGGCCTGCGGCAGGCACGGGCACCCGGCACCGGCACGGGGCACCTGGCACCGGGTATGGCACACCTGGCACCGGGTATTGCACACCTGGCACTGGGTACGGGCACCTGGCACCGGGTACGGGCACCTGGCACCAGGTAATGCACACACTGGCACCAGGTACAGGTACGCCACACCTGGCACTGGGTACGGCACACCTGGCACCGGGTACAGGCGTGGCACACCTGGCACCGGTACGGGGCACCTGGCACCGGGTACAGGGCACCTGGCACCAGGTCATGGCACACCTGGCACCGGGTATGGGCACACCCGGCACCAGGTACAGGTATGGGGCACCTGGCACCGGCACGGTATGTGGCACACACCTGGGCACCAGGTATGGCATACCTGGCACCGGGTACAGGTAGGGCACACCTGGCACCGTGCACGGGCACCTGGCACCGCACGGCACACCTGGTACCGGTATGGCACGCCACCTGGCACCGGCACGGGGCACCTGGCACCGGGTATCGGGCAGGCGCACCCGGCACCGGTATAGCACCTGGCACCAGGCATCGGGCACCTGGCACCGGCACGGCATGGGGCACCTGGCACCCGGGTATGGGGCACCTGGCACCGGGTATTGCACACACCTGGCACCGGGTATTGCACACCTGGCACCGGGTACAGGTATGGGGCACCTGGCACCGGTACAGGTATGGCACACCTGGCACCGGGTACAGGTACAGCACACCTGGCACCAGGTATATGGCACTGGGGACAGGTGCAGCACACCTGGCACTGGGGACAGGTACAGGGCACCTGGAACATGGAACTGGGGGCAGGTATGGGCACACCTGGCACCTGATTACTGGGTACAGGGCACCTGGGGCATGGCACTGGGGGCAGGTACACGGGCACCTGGCACCTGGCACTGGCACCTGGCACAGCAGGTACAGCACACCTGGCACCTGGCACTGGGCACCTGGCACCAGGGCACAGCACACCTGGCACCTGGCACTGGCACCTGCACCAGGCACATGTTACACACACCTGGCACCTGGCACTGGGCACCTGCACCAGGCACAGCACACCTGGCACCCCGGCATCTGGGTACCTGGCACTGGGCACAGCACACCTGGGTGTTCTGCACGGGGCACCTGGCACCAGGCACAGCACACCTGGCACCTGGCACTGGGCACCTGGCACGGGCACAGCACACCTGGCACCAGGCACAGCACACCTGGCACCAGGCACAGCATCACCTGGCACCTGCACTGGGCACCTGGCACCTGTCTGAACACACTGGGGACAGGTGTGGCACCTGGCACTCCAGCACTCCGCCATCTGTGACCTGGCACATGGCACCTGCCTGGGATTCATCAGACAGGTGGACACCTGCACCTGTGGGTCTGGGCCTACTGTCACCTGTCACCTGCCTGGGACACGGGCATTGTCACCTGTCACCTGTCACCTGGCACTGTCATCACCTGCCTGGGGACACAACGGGCAAGGACATGGGGACACGGGACAGGGCTGTTCAGGGGACATGGGGCTCACAGGGGCTACAGCTAGGTGACACAGGTAACACAGGTACACAGGACACACAGGGTGACACTCAGGTGACACACAGGTGACACACAGGTGATACACAGGTGACACACAGGTGACACTCAGGTGCCATTACCTCGAAAGCAGGGTGTCACCACCAGTGACTCCATGCCAAAAGGGCGCTGTAGGACTCACAGTGGTGACACACAGGTGACACACAGGTACACAGGTGGACACAGGTGACACTCAGGTGACACACAGGTGACACACAGGTGATACACAGGTGACAATACAGGTGACACTCAGGCCATTACTCCTCGAGCAGGGTGTCACCACCAGGGACTCCATGCCGGTAAGGGCGCTTGTAGCTCTTCTGCTTGCAGAACCCCGGTCCAGCATCGCATTAACGATGCCGCCGGGATGGTCACCGACGCCTCGGGCGATGTTGGTGGCCACCACCACCTGTGTGGGCGGGACACACCTGGGACACGCCCTGCAGGCCCCGGGCCCCCAGCCACACCTGGGGACACGCCCTGCAGGCCCCCGGCCTCGTCACACCGTGGGACACCGCAGGCCCCCGGGCCCCTGCCGGCTGGCCACCTGGGGACACGCCTGCAGGCTCCCCGCCTCTTCTGCCACACCTGGGGACACGCCTGCAGGCCCCGGGCCTCTCCGGCCACACCTGGGACACGCCCTGCAGGCCCCTCCTGGCCACACCTGGGACACGCCCCTGCAGGCTCCCGCCTCTGCCGGGCCACCTGGGACACGCCCCTGCAGGCCCCCGCCTTCCGGCCACACCTGGGGACACTCTGCAGGCTCCCCGCCTTCTCCTGGCCACCTTGGGACACGCTCTGCAGGCCCCCGGGCCTCTGCCGGCCACACCTGGGGACACGCCTTGCAGGCCCCGGGCCTCTCGGCCACACCTGGGGACACGCCTGCAGGTCTCCTCCCCGGGTACACACCTGGGGACACACGCCTCCTGCAGGCCCTCGGGCCTCGGCCACACCTGGGGACACGCCCCTGCAGGCCCCGCCCCTGCTGGCCACACTGGGGACACGCCTGCAGCCCCTGCCCCTCCTCGCCACACCTGGGGACACTTCCTGCCGGCCCCGCCTCTCTCGACCACGCTTCCCAGACAAAATCACGCCCACTTTGACCTCAAGCTCAATCAAATCCCACGCTGCAGGCCACGCCAGCTGCTTGCCACACCCATTTGACCACACCAAATTAAGCCACAACCCACTTTCTTGACCACACCTAGTTAAGCTCCACCCATGACATCACCAATCACACCTCTTTAGACCACCATTTAAAACCACACCCAAATCAAGCCACACCCATTTAGACCCCACTCCACCACTACCACACCCAATTAAGCCCCACCCATTTTAACCACACCAATTAAAACCCCACCCATTTCAAACCACACCCACTAAGCCCCACCCTTACCCCCCACTCATTTTAAACCCCACCCTTTTTCACAAAGCCACGCCCCTCTCAGGCTCCACTCCATTCTTCTTAAAGGGCCAGCATACATTCCTGGCTCACTCAATGAAACCCCACCCCTTTTCCATGAAGCCACGCCCCTTTAAGGTTCCACTTCTTAAAGGGCCAGTGTGACTGGCTCACTCAAATGAAACTCCACCTCTTTCCCCTAAACCCTGCCCCATTTTCATTGAACCACGCCCTCCAGAGGCCCCCACCATCCTCTTAAAGGGCCAGCGACCTTCCTGGCTCCTTCAAATAAAACCCCACCTCTTTTCATAGGCCACACCCCTTTAAGGCTCCATCCCCTCTTAAAGCGGGCCAGCATCCTTTGGTCGCCTCCCTAATGAAACCCCACCCTTTCCATGAAGCCACACCCTTTAAGGCTCCGGCCTCTCTCTTAAAGAGCCAGCATACATTCCTGGCTCCTAATGAAACCCCACCCCTTTCCATGCAGGGCCACTCTCTAAAAATCTCCACCCTCTTAAAGGGCCAGCTGACCTTCCTCTGGTTCCTCAAATGAAACACCACCTCTTTCATGAAGCCACACCCCTTTTAAGGCTCCATTTCCTCTTAAAGAGATTTTTCAGCACTTTTGGCTCCTCTAAATGAAACCCCCACCTCTTTTCCTTGAAATGGCCCCATTTTCATTAAACCCTGCCCTCTTCCGAGGCCCCGCCCATCCTTAAAGGGCCAGCTACATCTTCCTGGAGCCTGGGGTGGGCTCAAGATGCGGGCCTGCAGCCCGAAAGGTAGTTGGCTTAGATGGGCAGCACCAGCAGCTCGGCAGGCTGAAAGCCCAGGGCTGTGTATGCAGCCCCGAGCAGCTCCACGCAGGCTCCTGACCTCCTCCTGCCACCCGACAGTATGGGGACATCAGGGATTTGGGGCATTGGGGCATTTGGGACGGAGCACTTAGGGATTTGGGGCATTGGGGATTTTGGGACATCAGGGATTTGGGACTTGGGGACACTAGGACTTGGGACATCAGGATTTGGGACGCTAAATAATTAGGATTTGGGACATCATGGGGATTTAGCATTGGGGGCATTTGGGACTAGACATCAGGGATTTGGGGACATCAGGGATTTGGGACACTAGGGATTTGGGGACCTAGACATCAGGGATTTGGGGCATTGGGGATTCTAGACATCAGGGATTTTGGGGACGCCAGGACACTAGATTTGGGGACATCATGGGACGGGGACGCTAGATTAATTAGGGATTTAGATCATGGGATTTGGGCATTGGGGGTACTTAGACGCTAGACATCAGGGATTTGGGACATCAGGATTTAGACATCTGGGGATTTGGGACATCATGGGGATTTAGCATTGGGGACATCATGGGGATTTGGGACATTGGGGATTTGGGGACGCTAGACATCAGGACGGGGATGGGGATTTGCACATTGTGGCATTTGGGACGTTGGGGACATTATATAGGATTGGACATTGTATTACTATAGGATTTGGGACATTGGGGATTGGGACATTGAGGATCGGAGAGATCAGACACATTTGGGACATCACAAGAACATTTCATGACATTGAGGAGATTTGGGGACATTTGAGACATTTGGGGAATTGGGGCATTAGACACTGGGAGATTTGGGGACGTTTGGGGACATCATGGGGATTTGGGACATCATGGGGATTGGAGATTTGTGACATTTGGGACATCAAGGGACATTAGGACATTGGAGTGAGATTTGGGGACATTGGGAACATTAGGAACACTGGGGATATTTGGAGGTTTGGGACATTGGGACACCAGATTGGGACATTGAGGACATTGCATTTGGGATTAGACAGACATCACGGGACATCAGGACATTGAGGAGATTTGGAAGATTACTAGACATTTGGGCTTTGGGGACATTGGGACACTGCATTGAGAGATTTGGGACACTGGGGATTTAGACATTGGAGATTTTAGACATTGGGGATTTGGGACATTTGAGGGATTTGGGACATTGGGGACACTAGGGGACAACAACCTAGACAGGAAACTGGGGAGAGATCAGAACTTTCAGGAACGGGGACATCTCTGGGGATGGGGACACCGAGGGCAGGGGACACTGGTGACACCAGGTGACACTGAGGTGACACTGAGGGTGACACTGAGGTGACACTGACCTGCCCGTGAGGAACACCACAGATGTCTCCGCTGGGTGACGTGGATCTGCAGCACTGACACCACACAGGCCTCCAGGTAATCGCCTGAGCTCTGGGGACATTGGGGACATTGAGGGGACATTGGGACATTAGGATAGGACACTGTATCAGCACCAGCTGTCCCCAAAGGTCCCCAGTGTCCCCTTTTCCCCTGTGTCCCCACATGTCCCTCAAATGTTCAACACCCTTAGGGTACCCTTTGAACACTCTTCTAATGTCCCCTAATCCCTCAATGTCCCCTTAATGTGTCCATAATGCCCCCAACATCCCCAATGTCCCCAAATCTCCCAAATGTCCCCAGTTCTGGATGTCCCCAGTGCTATCACAATGTCGTGATCAATGTCCCCTAAATCCCTCGATCACAATGTCCCACAATGCTCACAATGTCCCCAGTGCTCCCAATGTCCAATGCCTGTCACTGAACACCTCTAATGTTCCCAGTGTCCCCACAATGTCCCTCAGTGTCCCAAACACTCAATGTCCCTAAAGTCCCCAGGTGTCCCCAATGTCCCCAGTGTCTAATGTCCCCAGATGCAGTGTCCCCAATGCTCCAGTGTCCCTAATCCCCCACTGTCCCCTCAATGTCCCCAGTGCAGTGTCCCTAGTCAATGTCCCCCAATGTCCAAACACTCCCATGTCCCCAGTGTCCCCAATGTCCCAGTGTCCCCAATGTCCTGTCCCCCACAATGTCCCCTAATCCCCCAGTGTCCCCAATGTCCCCAGTGTCCCCCAGTGTCCGCAATCCCCCAATGTCCCCCAATGTCCCCAGTGTCCCCATATCGTCCCCCAGTGTCCCCAAAAGTGTCCCCAGTCCCCCAGTGTCCCCATGTCCCCAAGTGTTCCCAATGTCAGTGTCCCCAATGTCCCAATCCCCCCAATGTCCCCCAATGTTCCCGAGGTGATCCCCAATGTCTCCCACATGTCATAAACCCCAGTGTCCCCAATGTCAATCCCTAGTGTCCCCAATGTCTCATCCCCAATGTCCCCAATCCCCCCAGTGTCCCCCAGTGTCCCCAATGTCCCCCAATGTCCCCAGTGTCCCCAATGTCCCCAGTGTCCCCAGTGTCCCCAATCCCCCAGTGTCCCCAGTGCCACCTTGGTGTAGTAGATGTCCACGGGAAGCGCCGCCCGGGATGCTGCGGAAGACGGGCGCGTGGTCGAAGAAGGCCGAGAAGCGCTCGGTGTCCAGCGTGGCCGAGGCCACCAGCACCTTCAGCTGCGGCCGGAAGCGCGCGATGTCCTTGATGAGGCCGAAGAGCACGTCCGTGTGCAGGGTGCGCTCGTGGGCCTCGTCCACCATGATCACACTGGGGACAGGGACATTGTCATGGGGGACAGGGACATGGGACAGGGACATGGGGACACGCCCTGCGTGCAGGGTGCGCGCCAGGGCCTCGGCCCACCATGATCACACTGGGGACACGGGACATTGTCATGGGGACAGGGACATGGGGACAGGGACATGGGGGACAGGGACATGGGGACACGCCCTGCAGTAGGTGCGCCAGGGCCCTCGGGCCCACCATGATCACACTGGGGACAGGGGACACTGTCATGGGGACAGGGGACATGGGGGACAGGGACACGAGGGACAGGGACAGGGACATGGGGACACGTCCGTGTGCAGGGTGCGCTCGTGGGCCTCGTCCACCATGATCACACTGGGGACACGGGGACATTGTCATGGGGACAGGGACATGGGGACAGGGACATGGGGACAGGGACAGGGACATTGTCATGGGGACAGAGACATTGTCATGGGGACAGGGACATGGGGACAGGGACATGGGGACAGGGACATGGGGACACGTCCGTGTGCAGGGTGCGCTCGTGGGCCTCGTCCACCATGATCACACTGGGGACATGGGGACATTGTCATGGGGACAGGGACATGGGGACAGGGACAGGGACACGGGGACAGGGACATGGGGACAGAGAGATGGACATGGGACAGGGACATGGGGACACATCCGTGTGCAGGGTGCGCCAGGGCCTCGGCCCACCATGATCACACTGGGGACACGGGGACATTGTCATGGGGACAGGGACACGGGGACAGGGACATGGGGACACGTCCGTGTGCAGGGTGCGCTCGTGGGCCTCGTCCACCATGATCACACTGGGGACACGGGGACATTGTCATGGGGACACGGACATGGGGACAGGGACACGGGGACAGGGACAGGGACACGGGTACATTGTCATGAGGACAGAAACATGGGGACAGGGACATGGGGACAGGGACACGGGGACATTGTCATGGGGACAGGGACAGGCACACGGAGATGGCCGTAGTGACATGGACAGGGACATGACCCCAGTGTCCCCTGGCTGTTCCTGTTCTCCATTGTCCCCAGTGTCCCCAGTGTCCCCAATGTCCCCAGTGCCCCCAGTGTCCCCAGTGCCCCCAGTGTCCCCAGTGTCCCCATGTCACCTGTAGGAGGCCAGGTCGGGATCTGTCAGGAACTCTCTTAGCAGCATCCCGTCCCCAATGTCCCCTGGGTGTCCCTGTCCCCAGTGTCCCCAATGCCCCCAGTGTCCCTCAGTGCCCCCAGTGTCCCCAATCCCCCCAATGTCCCCAGTGTCCCCAATGTCCCCAATGTCCCCAATGCCCCCAGTGTCCCCAATGTCCCCATGTCACCTGTAGGGAGGCCAGGTCGGGCTCTGTCAGGAACTCTCTCAGCAGCATCCCGTCCCCAATGTCCCCTGGGTGTCCCTGTCCCCAGTGTCCCCAATGCCCCCAGTGTCCCCAATGTCCCCAGTGTCCCCAGGGTGTCCCCAATTCCCCAGTGTCCCCATGTCACCTGTAGGAGGCCAGGTCGGGCTCTGTCAGGAACTCTCTCAGCAGCATCCCGTCCGTCATGTACTTGAGCACCGTGCGCTCCGACGTGCAGTCCTCGAAGCGGATGCTGTACCCGACCTTGGGGACAAGGACACGCCCCTGTCACCTCCCTGGGGACACTGGCACCTCCCCTGGGCTGATGTCACCTCCCCTGGGGACATTGTCACCTCCCCTGGGTGCTGTCACCTCCCCTGGGGACACTGTCATCTCCCCTGGATGCTGTCATCTCCCTGGGTCACTCACTTCCTGGGTCACTGTCACCTCCCTGGGTCACTGTCACTTCCCCCAGGCTGGCTGTCACTTACCTGGGTCACTGTCACCTCCCCTGGGTCACTGTCACCTCCCCCTGGGGCTGCTGTCACCACTTTTGTCCCCATCCCCCAGTGTCCCCATTGTCCCAAATGTCCCCAATATCCCCCAATGTCCCCAATCCTCCCCCAATGTCCCAAATGTCCCCAGTGTCCCCTCAATCCCCCCAGTGTCCCCAAGCCCCCAATGTCCCCAGTGTCCCCTCAATCCCCCCCAGTGTCCCCAGTGTCCCCTCAATCCCCCCAGTGTCCCCACCCCCCGGGTGTCCCTGCTGTCACCTCGTTGCCCAGCTTTGTCCCCATCTCCCAATCCCCCCAATATCACCAATGTCCCCCAAGCCCCCAATGTCCCCAGTGTCCCCCTCCCCCCGGTGTCCCCGCTGTCACCTCGTTGCCCAGCTTTGTCCCCATCTCCCAATGTCCCCAATGCCACAATGTCCCCAATCCCCCAATGTCCCCAGTGTCCCTCAATCCCCCCCAGTGTCCCTCCCCCGGTGTCCCCCGGTGTCACCTCGTTGCCCAGCTTTGTCCCCCATCTCCACGGCCACCCCTAGCTGCCAGCTCATGGCCACGCTGCTAGGGCTGCGTCACTCGATCTTCAGCCAGCCTCACAGTGTAGCCCTGGGGGACAGGGACCCCCAAGTCACAACTGACCCCCAAAATGGGACCCCCAAAATCACAACTGAGCCCCAAAATCACAACTGACACCAAAAATGAGACCCCCAAAATCACAACTGACCCCCAACAATCACAACTGACCCCCCAAAATCACAACAGACCCCCAAAAATGGGACCCCCAAAATCACAACTGACCCCAAAATCACAACTGACCCCAAACAATCACAACTGACCCCCCAAAATCACAACTGACCCCCCAAAACCACAACTGACCCCCAAAAATGAGACCCCCAAAATCACAACTGATCCCCAAAATCACAACTGACACCAAAAGTGAGACCCCCAAAATCACAACTGATCCCCCAAAATCACAACTGACACCAAAAGTGAGACCCCCAAAATCACAACTGACTCCGAACAATCACAACTGACCCCAAGAATCACAACTGAGCATCCCCAGTCCCCTCCCAGTCCCTCCCAGTTCCCCAAATCTCCATTCCCAGTCCCCCCAGTCCCTCCCAATCCCATCCCAGTCCCTCCCAGTCCCCCCAAATCCTCCCACTCCCTCCCAGTCCCTCCCAATCCTCCCTCAATCCCCTCCCAGTTCCCCCAGTCCTCCCAGTTCCCCCCCAGTCCCTCCCACTCCCCCCAGTCTGTCCCAGTACCTCCTCGTGCAGGTACTGGGGGATCTGGGTGGTTTTCCCCGATCCTGTCTCGCCCTCGATCACCAGCACCTGGTGCTGCCCCACGGCCGCCACCAGCTCGTCGCGGAAGGGGAAGATGGGCAGCGAGCGGCGGCTGTCCTGCAGCGAGCGGCGGCGGCGCTCGGCCTCGGGCACGGCCTCGGGGACGTCCTGGGACAGGGGACAGCTCAGTGTCACCCTCAGTGTCACCAGTGTCACCCTCAGTGTCACCAGTGTCACCCTCAGTGTCACCCCCAGTGTGATCAAATCCACCCCAGTAACCACACACTGGCGGCGCTCGGCCTCGGGCACGGGCTCAGGGACGACCTGGGGGCGGGGGGACAGCTCAGTGTCACCCTCAGTGTCACCCTCAGTGTCACCCTCAGTGTCACCCTCAGTGTCACCCTCAGTGTCACCCCCAGTGTGATCAAATCCACCCCAGTGCCACCAGTAACCACCCACTGACAGCACTGCTCAGCCTCGGGGATGGGCTCAGGGACATCCTGGGGACAGAGGGGACAGCTCAGTGTCACCCTCAGTGTCACCCTCAGTGTCACCCCAATGTCACCCTCAGTGTCACCCTCAGTGTCACCAGTGTCACCCTTAGTGTCACCCCAGTGGGACCAAATCCACCCAGCACCACCAGTAACCACCCACTGACAGCACTGCTCAGCCTCGGGGATGGGCTTGGGGACGTCCTGGGGACAGGGGGGACACCTCAGTGTCACCCTCAGTGTCACCAGTGTCACCCTCAGTGTCACCCCAGTGTCACCCCAGTGCCACCAGTAACCACCCACTGTCCCCACTGACAGCAGCACTCGGCCTCGGGCACGGGCTCAGGGACGTCCTGGGGACAGGGGACAGAGGGACAGCTCAGTGTCACCCTCAGTGTCAGCAGTGTCACCCTCAGTGTCACCTGTGTCACCCTCAGTGTCACCTCAGTGGGACCAAATCACCCCCAAACCCCTTCCCATGACCCCAGCCCCACCTTTTGGGGGTCAGTGCCCTCCAGCTGGGCAGCACTGACCAACTGCACCATCTCCTCCTCCTCCAGCACTTTAAATCTCCCCCCAAATCCCCCTAAACCACCCAAAATCCACCCCCAAACACCTTCCCATGACCCCCAAATCCCACCCAAACCACTCCCCAAATCCTCCCCCAAAACACCCCCAAACCCATTTTCCCATGACTCCCCAAACCCCCCAGCCCCACCTTTTGGGGGTCAGTGCCCTCCAGCTGGGCAGCACTGACGAACTGCACCATCTCCTCCTCCTCCAGCAGCAGCTCAGTAGCCCGGCCCCGCCGGCGTTTTGTCCCTGGCGCCCGAGCGCAGCGAGGGCCGCCCTTAGCCGCTGCTCCTCCCAGCCGCTGCTCGTCCCGAGGGGCTTAGAGCCTCCTCCCGGCCTCCTCCCGCTCCGGGATCTTCTGTGCAGGGACAGAGGGCTCAGGGCAGGGGCTGGGGGTCAGGAGGGAGGGTTTGGGGGATCTGAGAGAGAGGGGTTGGGGGTCAGAGAGGGAGGGGTCTAGGAGGTCAGGGGAAGGGGTTTGCAGGGGATCTGGGGAGGGGTTGGGGGTCAGGGGGAGCAGGGGAGGGGAGCTGTAGGGGAGGGGGTTTGGGGGGATCTGGGGAGGGGTTGGGGTCAGGGAGGGGTTTGGGGGGTCAGGGAGGGGGTTGGGGGGCAGGGGAGGGGTTTGGGGGGGATCTGAGGAGGGTTTGGGGGTCAGGAGGAGGGGTTTGGGGGTCAAGGGGAGGGGGTTTGGGGGATTTCAGGGGAGGGGTTTGGGGGATTTGGGGGAGGGTTTGGGGGTCAGGGAGGGGAGGGGGTTTGAGTCGAGGAGGGCTTTGGGGGTCAGGGGAGGGGCTTTGGGGGTCAGGGGAGGGGGTTTGGGGGTCAGGAGGGAGGGGTTTGGGGGGAATCTGGGGAGGGTTTGGGGTCAGGGGAGGGGAGTTTGGGGGTCAGGGGAGGGGGTTTGGGGGGATCTGGGGAGGGGTTGGGGTCAGGGGGAGGGGGTTTGGGGGGTCAGGGGAGGAGGTTTGGGGGTCAGGGGAGGGGAGTTTGGGGGGATCTGGGGAGGGGTTGGGGGTCAGGGGAGGGGTTTGGGGGGTCAGGGGAGGGGTTTGGGGTCAGGGAAGGGGGGTTTAGGGGGATTTGGGGAGGGTTTGGTGTCAGGGGGAGGGAGTTTGGGGTGAGAGGATGGAGATCTGAAGGGGATTTGGGGGTCAGGGAAGGGGTTTGGGGTCAGGAGACGAGGTTTGGGGGAGATTTGGGGTGATGGGAAGGGGTTTGGGGGGTATTTGGAGTGAGGGGAGGAGATTTGGGAAAGATTTGGGAGCCAGGGGAAGGCGTTTGGGGAGGGTTTGAGGTGATGGGAAAGGGTTTTTGGGGGGTTTGGGGCATTTGGGGTGAGGGGAGGGGGTTTGGGGGAGATTTGGGGTGATGAGAGAGGACCTGGAACTGATTTGAGGGAGTTTGGAGGGGATTTTGGGAGGTTGGAAGAGGATTTGGGGTCCTGGAGAGAGTCCTGGGGGTGCTGGGCAGGATTTGGGGTCAGGGGAGGGGGTTTGGGGAGCGTTTGGGGTGAGGGGAGGCGTTTCCCGCCCCAGGAACCCCTCCCAGCTTTGGGAATTTCACCTTTCCCACCCCCAGCTGTGTGATTTTTTGGATTCCCCACCCCCCTGACCCCTCCCCAGCTTTGGGAATTTCATTTTTTCCCACCTTGGGAACCCCTCCCATCTTTAGGAATTCCCTCTCCCCGCCCCCAGACCTTATCGCGGCTGTCGGAATTTAGGATTTCCCGCCCCAGAAACCCCTCCCAGCTTTGGGAATTTCACATTTCCACTAAGGAACCCCTCCCAGCTTTGGGAATTTCCCTTTTCCCACCCAAGGAACCCCTCCCAGCTTTGGGAATTCCCTTTTCCCACCTTGGGAACCCCTCGCAGCTTTGGGAATTTCACGTTTCCCACCTCAGAACCCCTCCCATCTTTAGGAATTCCCTCTCCCCGCCCCCAGACCTTGTCGCGGCTGTCGAATTTAGGATTTCCCACCTCAGGAACCCCCTCCCAGCTCTCGGAATTTAGGATTTCCCCCACTCCCTGACCACTCCCAGCTTTGGGAATTCCCTTTTCCCAGCCCAGAAACCCCTCCCATTTTTGGGAATTCCCTTTTCCCACCTTGGGAACCCCCCTCCCAGCTGTGTGATTTTTGGATTTCCCGCCCCAGAAACCCCTCCCAGCTTTGGGAATTCCCTTTCCCCACACCCAGCCGCGATCCCAGACCTTGTCGAGGCTGTCGGAATTTAGGATTTCCCACCTCAGGAACCCCTCCCAGCTTTGGGAATTCCCTTTTCCCACCTCAGGAACCCCTCCCAGCTTTGGGAATTCCCTTTTCCCACCTCAGGAACCCCTCCCAGCTTTGGGAATTCCCTTTTCCCACCTCAGGAACCCCTCCCAGCTTTGGGAATTCCCTTTTCCCACCTCAGGAACCCCTCCCAGCTTTGGGAATTCCCTTTTCCCACCCCAGAAACTCCTCCCAGCTTTGGGAATTCCCTTTTCCCACCCCAGAAACTCCTCCCAGCTTTGGGAATTCCCTTTTCCCACCTTGGGAACCCCTCCCAGCTTTGGGAATTTCACATTTCCCACCTCAGAACCCCTCCCATCTTTGGGAATTCCCTCTCCCCGCCCCCAGACCTTATCGCGGCTGTCGGAATTTAGGATTTCCCGCCCCAGAAACCCCTCCCAGCTTTGGGAATTTCACATTTCCGCCCCAGAAACCCCTCCCAGCTTTGGGAATTCCCTTTCCCCACACCCAGCCTAGCGATCCCAGGCCTTGTCAGCGGCTGTCGAATTTAGGATTTCCCACCTCAGGAACCCCCTCCCAGCTTTGGGAATTCCCTTTTCCCACCTCAGGAACCCCCTCCCAGCTTTGGGAATTCCCTTTTCCCACCTCAGGAACCCCTCCCAGCTTTGGGAATTCCCTTTTCCCACCCCAGAAACTCCTCCCAGCTTTGGGAATTCCCTTTTCCCACCTTGGGAACCCCTCCCAGCTTTGGGAATTTCACATTTCCCACCTCAGAACCCCTCCCATCTTTGGGAATTCCCTCTCCCCGCCCCCCAGACCTTATCGCGGCTGTCGAGATTTAGGATTTCCCGCCCAGAAACCCCCTCCCAGCTTTGGGAATTTCACATTTCCCGCCCCAGAAACCCCTCCCAGCTTTGGGAATTCCCTTTTCCCGGCCCAGAAACCCCTCCCAGCTTTGTGATTCCCCTCTCCCCGCCCCCGGACCTTGTCGCGGCTCTCCTCGGGGATGCGTGTAGCGGAACCCTCCCATCTTTGGGAATTTCACATTTCCCACCTCAGAACCCCTCCCAGCTTTGGGAATTTCACATTTCCGCCCCAGAAACCCCTCCCAGATTTGTGATTCCCTCTCCCCGCCCGGACCTTGTCGCGGCTCTCCTCGAGGGGATGCGGTAGCGGCTGCTCCTCTCCAGCTGCTCATGGGTCCCCGGCCCGTTTGTACTCCTCGCCAGGTCCCATGCGGCGCTTGTCAGCTAGCGCAGCTCAAGAGCTCGAGGCGCCAGCCTCCTCCCCGAACAGCAGCTCCTCGTCCTGGATCTCCAGCTCCAGCTCCTCCAGCTTCTCCCTCCCCGGCTTGGCCAGGTACTGCATGGGGCGGGAGGCTTGCTAGCTTCGAGGGGGATCTCATGGGGGAAAATGGGGTTAGAATGGGGGTTAAAGTGGGGGTTAAAATGGGGGAAAAATGGGGGGAAAATGGGGAAAATGGGGGTAAAATGGGGTTAAAATGGGGTAAAATGGGGGGGTAAAATGGGGTTAGAATGGGGAGAAATGGGGGATAAATGGGGTTAAAATGGGGTTAAAATGGGGAAATGGGGGTTAAAATGGGGGTTAAAATGGGGAGAAATGGGGGTTAGAATGGGGTTAGAATGGGGAGAAATGGGGGTTAAAATGGGGTTAAAATGAGAGTAAAATGGGGTTAAAATGGGGTTAGAATGGGGAGAAATGGGTTAAAATGGCGTTAGAATGGGGAGAAATGGGGGGAAAAATGGGAGTAAAATGGGTTAAAATGGGATGGAATGGGCAGGTACTGCAGTGGTGGGATCGCTTGCACAGCTCGGGGGATCTGAGGAGGGGAATGGGGTTAGAATGGGGAAATGGGGGAAAAATGGGGTTAAAATGGGGTTAGAATGGGGAGAAATGGGGTTAAAATGGGGGTTAGAATGGGGTTAAAATGGGGTTAGAATGGTGAGAAATGGGGTTAGAATGGGGGAGAAATGGGGGAAAAAATGGGGTTAAAATGGGGTTAAAATGGGGTTAAAATGGGATTTAAATGGGGCAAAGCGGGGGTTAAAACAAGGGAAAGTCGGGTTAGAATGGGGAGAAATGGGGTTAAAATGAGAAAAAATGGGGGAAAGTGAGAAAAAATTTTGGGGGATTTGGGGCAGATCTCACCAGCGCTTTTTGGTCCTCTCGGCCATTTTGAGGCGTTTTTGGGCTTCTTCATAGGCCTGGAGGAGAAAAAGGGGGGTGAGGAAGGGGGGACACCCCCAAATCCCACTCAGGACCCCCCAAATTCCCACTAGAAAACCTCAGATCCCCCACCGAACTCATCAGATTCCACCCAGAATCCTCTAATCTCCCCCCAAATCCCCGAAAACTCCCCCCAAATCCCCCCAAATCCCCTCCAAACCCCCCAAATCCCCCTTAAATCCCCCCAAAACCCCTCAGAGCCCCCTCAAATCCTCCCCCAAATCCCCCCAGAACCCCCCAAATCCCCCCTAAATCCTCCCAAATCCCCCTTAAATCCCTCCAGAACCCCTCAAATCCCTCCAAAATTTTCCCAGATCCCCTAAAACTCCCCCAAATCCCCTTAAATCCCTCCAGAACCCCTCAAATCCCCCAAACTCCCCCAAAATTTCCCAAATCCCCCTTAAATCCCCCTGAACCCCCAAATCCCCTCCAAACCTCCCCCAAAATCCCCTTAAATCCCTCCAGAATCCCCCAAATCCCCCCTACCCCCCAAAACCCTAAAACTCTCCCCAAATCCCCTCCAGAACCCGTCAAATCCCCCCAAATCCTCTCAGAACCCCCCCCCCAAATCCCCCCCAAATCCCCTCCAAACCCCCCAAAATCCCCCAAAACCCCTCAAATCCCCCCAAATCCCTCCAGAACCCCCAAATCCCCCTAAAACTGCCCCCCAAATCCCCCTTAAATCCCTCCAGAACTCCTCAAATCCCCCCCCCCAAATCCCTCCAGAACCCCTCCAAACCCCCCAAAATCCCCCCTCCCCACCCCCCAGCCCGGACCTTGCCGTCGCCCCGCCCCCCCGCGCTCCCGCTGCCGGTCCCGCCGCCGCAGCCGCTCGGCGAAGGCGTCGCGCTCCCGCAGGTCCCGCAGCCGCTCCCGCTCCGACGCCTCCCACTCCTCCTCCGCCTCCTCGGGGGGCTCGGCGGCCCTGGGGGACCCCAAAAACGGCTCGGGGGACCCCAAAAATGCCTCAGGGGACTCCAAAACCCCCCCCAGGGTGTGGGGGGGCGGCCCAAAGGGAGGAAAAAGGCAGCGGGGAGGGGAAGAAAGGGTTAAAATCGGATGGGAAAATGAGCTGGGGATCCCCGAAATCCTGGTCAGGGTGTTCTCAAATTGGAGGTGGGATTGCCCAAAATTCATCCAGGATCTCAAAATTGCAGCTGGGAGAAGCAAAATCCCAACTGGGAGGGTAAAATTTACCCATAGGGGCAAAAAAATGGTGAAATCTGCAGAATTTTAGGGTTTTTGGGGGTTTTCTGAGTGTAGAAATTCCTAAATTCCAGAATTCCAGAATTTCTTGATGCCAAAATTCCTGAATTTCAAAATTTGAAAATTCCAGAATTCAAAAATTCCAAACTTCCAGAATTCCAAAACTCCAATATTCCAGGATCGCAATACTCGAGAATTCTAAAATTCTAAAATTCCAGAATTGCTAAATTCTAAAATTCAAGAATTCTAAAATTCTAAAATTTCAAAATTCCAGAAATCCAAAATTTAAAAATTCTAAAATTGCAGAATTCCAGAATTCCAAAATTCCAATATTCCAGAACTCCAGAATTCCAAAATTCCAAAATTCCAGAATTCCAAAATTCAAAACTCCAAATTTCCCTAATTCCTTAGTTCCAACATTCCAGAATTCCAAAATTCAAAACTCCAATTTTCCCTAATTCCTTAGTTCCAACATTCCAGAATTCCAAAATTCAAAACTCCAAAGTTCCAGAATTCTAGAATTCCACAATCTCAATATTCCAGAACTCCAGAATTCCAGAATTCAAAATTCCAAAATTCTAGAATACAAAATTCCAAAGTTCCAGAATTCTGGAATTCCAGAATTCCAATATTCCAGAACGCCAAAATTCCAAATTTCCAGAATTCTAGAATTCCAAAATCCCAACATTCCAGAATTCCAAAATTCAAAACTCCAAATTTCCAGAATTCTAGAATTCCAAAATTCCAATATTCCAGAACTCCAAAATTCCAGAATTCAAAATCCCAAAATTCTAGAATACAAAATTCCAAAGTTCCAAAATTTCAGAATTCCAAAATTCCAAAATTCCAAATTCCAGAATTCCAAAATTCCAGAATTCCGAAACCCCCCCAAATTTGGGGAGGCTGCCCAGCCCCATACTCCGTGTGGTGGCCCTGTGAGGGGCCTCGGTGGCGAGGGACTCGGGCTGGCCCGGCCTCAGGTGCTTCGTGAGCGTGGCTCCTCCTGGGGCGGGGGCCCTGGGGCGGGGCCCGGCCCCTCCTCGTCGCTCTCCACTGTCGGTAGCCTAGCGGTTCTGGGGCTGCAGCTCCAGCGCCCGCTTCGGCTCGGCAGCGGCCCGGCTCCCGGGGGGCTTCTCGTGGCACCTGGGGGAGGGGCGGGGTCAGGACACGCCCAGGGGACACACCCAGGGTGGGTGCGGCCAGGTGAGTGAGCGCCAAAATGGCCGCGCTTCGATTGGCCACACCCAAAATGGTGGCACTTGGCCATACCCAAAATGGCTGCACTTCGTTTGGCCACACCCAAAATGGCGGCACTTGGCCACACCCAAACTGGCCACGTTTCATTTGGTCACACCCAAAATGGCGGCACTTTGTTTGGCCACACCTAAAATGGCGGCACTTGGCCACACCCAAAATGGCCGCATTTCATTTGGTCACACCCAAAATGGCGGCACTTGGCCACACCCAAAATGGCGGTGCTTCGTTTGGGCACACCCAAAATGGCGGCACGTGGCCACACCCAAAATGGCCGCACTTCATTTGGTCACACCTAAAATGGTGGCACTTGGCCACACCCAAAATGGCCGACATTGGTTTGGCCACACCTAAAATGGCGGCACTTGGCCACACCCAAAATGGCGCCACCCACCTGAGAGCATCCCAAAATGGCCTCATTTTGCTTGGCCACACCGAAAATGGCGGCACTTGGCCACAGCCAATATGGCACTGCTTGGCCACACCCAAAATGGCAACTTTGCCACACCCAAAATGGAGGTGCTTGACCACACCCAAAATGGTAACACTTTGCCACACCCAAAATGGCGGTGCTTGACCACACCCAAAATGGCACCACCCACCTGAGCACATCCCAAAATTGCTGCATTTTGCTTGGCCACACCGAAAATGGCGGCACTTGGCCACACCCAATATGGCTGTGCTTCGTTTGGTCACACCCAAAATGGCTGTGCTTGATCACACCCAAAATGGCAGCGCTTGGCCACACCCAAAATGGCGGTGCTTGACCACACCCAAAATGGCACCACCCACCTGAGCGCATCCCAAAATGGCCGCATTTTGCTTGGCAACACCCCAAATGGCACCAGTTGGCCACATCCAAGATGGCTGCGCTTCATTTGGCCACACCCCAAATGGCCACACCTTGCTTGGCCACACCCCAAATGGTGCCACTTGACCACACCTAAAATGGCCACACCTTACCTGACCACACCCAAAATAGCCATGCCCCACCTGACCACACCCAAAATGGCCATGCCTCACCTGACCACACCCAAAATGGCCACGCCTCACCTGGCCACACCCAAGATGGCCGCACCCCACTGGAAGCCAGAGCCCAACCTGATTGGCTGCTCTGTGTGGGAGTCACGCCCACGCGTGGTGACGTCATCCTTAAAGTGGGTTAAACCACGCCCCTCGCACCCTGCTTTAAAGCCACGCCTCTTTTTGATTTGCCACACCCACAGCACTAAAGATGGGGCTCAAACCATGCCCACGTCCCTCACGCAAGCCCCGCCCACCCGCCATTTTCGCGCCCTTTTCCTTCCCCTCAGGAATTCCCGCCCACCTTGTCCCACAGCTGGCTCGCGAACTCGCGCACGCGCGGCTCCTCCACGCGCAGCGCCTCGGTCTCGCGCAGCCGCTCCAGCAGCTCCTCCAGGCTGCGGCTCCTCCGCGCCAGCGCCACCAGGAAAGCGGGGACATGGCGGGCGCTGAGGCCGAGCAGCTCCTGCAGCTGCCCGGACACCCAGCGCTCCAGCGCCGCCGTCGCCGCCATGGCTGCGCTGCGTCTTCTTCCTTCTCCTCCCCTTCACGGAGCTGCCGTCCAATCAACGTCCAGCGCGGGGAGCCTCAGCCAATCAGCGCCCGGCTCGCGCCTCCCGCCCTCAGGCCGCGGATGGCGCAGCCAATCAGAGCGCGCGTCTCGCGAGGCCACGCACACTACCGGCTCTACCGTAATGTCGCGAGAGCGCTCGCGGTTTACCGTAATCCCGCGCGGAGAAGCGCAGCTCGAAATCCGGCGTTTGGGGACGCTAGGATCCAAATTTTAAATCTTTTTCAAATTAAAAAATAAAATCTATTTTATTATCGCTGGTTTATCTCCCAAAACCAATCAATCAATCAATTCGATTCCTTCCCTCGGAATTCGTCTCTGTTTTCCCTAATTTTTTTTCCCCCCACTCCCAAATCCACCCCCCCGAAATTCTCATTTTCCTCCCCAAAATCCAGAATTTTTCCATCAAATTCCCCCCCAGATCCCAACCCCGTCCCTCCAAGAATCTCCTTCTCCCATTTCGTTATCAAAACTTCATTTTTTTTTCTCAAAACGTTTTTACTACGAAAAAAAAAAAGATCCCAAACGCCAATATTTTTGCCAAAAAATTACTTTTTTTTTCTTTTTCTTTTTCTTTTTTCTCTTGAGAGAGGGAGGTGCTGGAACCCCAAATTTTGGGGTACCTGGACCCCCAAAGATCTTGAACCTGAAGATTTTGATTTTCTGCAACTGTTTTGGGGTGCCAGGATTCCAGATTCTGGGAGTTTTGGGACCCCCAAATTTCAGGATTTCGGGGATTTGGGACCCGGTCATTTTTGCGGGGAAATTCCCGATTTTTCGTAGATTTCATCATAATTTCCCCATTATTAGTAATTATCTCCCCTTTACTAGTGATTATCTCCTAATTATCAGCAATTACCGCTAATTTTCCCGCTAATTTTTTTATTTGCACCCACAATTATTAATTATTAATTACTCTCCGCCATTCCTTCTTTATTTGAGATTTTTTTTCCGATTTTTTAGGGAAAATCCCCAAATTTTGGGGGCAATTCCCGCCTTTATCCCTAATAACAAACCCCGTCCCCTCATTTGCATAACCCCGCCCACAATCACATCCCGCACGTCAATCATCCGCCATTTTCTCCGCCTCTTCCCGCCAAAACCACGCCCGCTCCCCCTCAGGACTAAACCCCGCCTCCCGCCCTTTTCAACCAATCAGCGCTGTCGCTGGGGGAGAATCAGCTAATCAGCGTTGAGAAAGGGAGAGAATCAGCCAATCAGCGGTCTCGCCGCAAAGGGGGCGTGGCCTCGCTGCCGTGAGGGGGAGGTGGCGGCCGCCATGTTAGAGGCGGCTGAGGGCGAGCGGGCAGGGGACGTATAGAGGCTATAGGGGTTCTATAGGGGCGATTTGGGGGGGTTTGGAGGGTTTAAAATGGGTCTGGGGGTTTCTAAAAAGGCTGCGGAGGGGGTTTAAAGGGGTTTGAGGAGGGTATAGGGGATATTTGAGGCCCGGGGGTTCAAAAGGTTTTTGGGGCTTACAGGGGTGGGTTTATGGGATCTATAGGGGGATTTTGGGGGGGATATTGGGAATATCCGGAGTGGTTTCTGGGGATATCCGAAACCTATGGATTGTTTATTTTTTGGGGGGGAGGTGGCACCTATGGAGGGTGGGGGTTGGGATCTATAGGGGGTGGAATTTGGGGAATATCCGGAGTGGTTTCTGGGGATATCCGAAACCTATGGGGGGCTATAGGGGGATTTTATGGGTGTGATATATGATATTTTATCTAAAATGGGGGGTGGGGGGGATTTGGGCCCTATATGGGACCTGTGGGGGAGGACCTGGGGTCTATAGGAGACTTTATGGGGGGTCTTGATCCTATAGGGGCCTTTTGGGGGGAGGTTGGGGACTTATGGGATCTATAGGGGGGTCGTGGTGACATTTGGGGGATTTGGGGGTCCTATAAGGGACCTATAAGGGGGTTTATGGAATCTATAGGGGGTTTAGGGGGCCCTATAAGGGACCTATAGCGGAGTTTGGGGGGATTTATGGAATCTATAGGGGATTTGGGGGGTCCTATGTGGGGGTTTATGGACTCTATAGGGGATTTGGGGGTCCTATAAGGGACCTATAGGGGGGTTTGGGGGAATTTTATGGGATCTTTAGGGGTTTTGGGGTCCTATATGGGACCTATATTGGGGTCTGGTGGGATTTATGGAATCTATAGGGGGTTCTGATGACATTTGGGGGATTTGGGGTCCTATATGGGACCTATATTGGGTTCTGGTGGGATTTATGGAATCTATAGGGGAATTTGGGGGTCCTATATGGGGGTTTATGGAATCTACAGGGGATTTGGGGTCCTATATGGGACCTATATTGGGGTCTGGTGGGATTTATGGAATCTATAGGGGGTTCTGATGACATTTGGGGGATTTGGGGTCCTATATGGGACCTATATTGGGGTCTGGTGGGATTTCTGGAATCTATAGGGGGTTCTGATGACATTTGGGGGTTTTGGGGTCCTATAAGGGACCTATATTGGGGTCTGGGGGGATTTATGGAATCTATAGGGGATTTGGGGGCCCTATATGGGGGTTTATGGACTCTATAGGGGATTTGGGTTTCCTATATGGGACCTATAGGGGGGTTTATGGGATCTGTAGGGGGGTTCTGATGACATTTGGGGGATTTGGGTCCTATATGGGACCTATAAGGGGTTTATGGAATCTATAGGATGGTTTGAGGGGCTCTGTAGGGGGTGCTGGTGACATTTGGGGGGATTTGGGGTCCTATATGGGACCTGTATTGGGGGTCTGGGGGGGTTTATGGAATCTATAGGGGAATTTGGGGGGTCCTATATGGGGGTTTATGGACTCTATAGGGGATTTGGGGGTCCCATATGGAACCTATAGGGGGTTTATGGAATCTATAGGGGAGTTTGGGGGATTTATGGAATCTATAGGGGAATTTGAGGGTCCTGTATGGGGGTTTATGGAATCTATAGGGGAATTTGGGGGCCCTATATGGGACCTATAGGGGGGGTTTCTACGGTCTATAGGGGGTTTGAGGGCTCTATAGGGGGGTCCTGGTGACATTTGGGTGGGATTTGGGGTCATATATGGGACTTATAGGGGGTTTATGGGATCTATAGGGGGATTCTGATGACATTTGGGGGGATTTGGGGTCCTATATGGAACCTATAAGGGGGTTTATGGAATCTATAGGGGGTTTGGGGGATCCATTATGGGATCTATAGGGGGTCTGGGGGTTTATGGGATCTATAGGGGGGACTGGTGACATTTGGGGGGTTTAGGGGACATTGGGGCTCTATAGGTGCTGCTCTGGGGGGGTCTCTGTGGCTCCTTTTGGGGGGTGTCTGTGGGATTCTATAGGGGATTCCATAGGGGATCTGTGGGGATCCATGGGGGAATCTGTGGGGGATTCTCTTGGTGATCTATAGGGGATTCCATGGGGGATCTGTGGGATTCCATGGGTGATTCCATAGGGAATCTATAGGGGATTCATGGGGGAATCTATGGGGATTCTGTGGGTGATCCCTTGGGGATTCCATAGGGGATCCATGGGGGATTCCATAGGGGATCTATAGGGGACCCATGGGTGGTATCCATAGGGGATCTGTGGGATTCCATAGGGGGATTCCATGGGGGATTCCATAGGGGATCTATAGGGGACCCATGGGTGGCATCCATGGGGTTCTGTGGGATTCCATAGGGGATTCCATGGGGATTCCATAGGGAATCTATAGGGGATTCATGGGGGGATTATGGGGATTCTGTGGTGATCCCTAGGGAATTCCATAGGGGATCTGTGGGCATTCTCTTGGTGATCTATAGGGGATTCCATGGGGGGATCCATGGGGGAATCTGTGGGATTCCATGGGGGGATCCATAGGTGATTCCATAGGGAATCTATAGGGGATTCATGGGGGAATCTATGGGGATTCTGTGGGTGATCCCTTGGGGATTCCATAGGGGATCCATGGGGATTCCATAGGGGATCTATAGGGGACCCATGGGTGGTATCCATAGGGGATCTGTGGGATTCCATGGGGAATCTATGAGGGATCCATAGGGAATCTATAGGGGATTCATGGGGGATTTATGGGGATTCTGTGGGTGATCTCTTGGGAATTCCATAGGGGATCTATGGGGATTCCATAGGGGATCTATGGGGATTCCATAGGTGATTCCATAGGGAATCTATGGGGGATTATGGGGATTCTGTGGTGATCCCTAGGGAATTCCATAGGGGATCGATGGGGATTCCATTGGGGATCTATGGGGATTCCATTGATGATCTATAGGGGACCCATGGGTGGGATCCATAGGGTTCTGTGGGATTCCATAGGAGATCTGTAGGGGATTCTATGGGAGAATCCATAGGGGATCTATGGGGGACCCATAGCTGATCCATAGGGGATCTATGGGGGATCCATAACTGATCTATAGGGGGATCTATGGGGGATCCATAGCTGATCCATAGGGGATCCATAGGGGATCTATGGGGGATCCATAACTGATCTATAGGGGATCTATGGGGGATCCATAGCTGATCCATAGGGGATCCATAGGGGATCTATGGGGGATCCATAACTGATCTATAGGGGATCTATGGGGGATCCATAACTGATCTATAGGGGATCTATGGGGGATTCATAACTGATCTATGGGGGATCCATAGCAGATCTGTAGGGGATCTATAGGGGATCCATACCTGATACATAGGGGATCTGTGGGGGGATCCATAACTGATCTATAGGGGATCTATAGGGGATCCATACCTGATCCACGGGGGATATGTGGGGGATCCATAGGGGATCTATGGGGGACCCATACCTGATCCATAGGGGATCTATGGGGGATCCATAGGGGATCTATGGGGGATCCATAGGGGATCCATAGGGGATCCCCAGGCCCTGTCCCCCAGCGGGGGGCGCTGTCCCGTGCGCCGCCCCCGGGGCCGAGGCCACAGCAAGGCCGGGGTCACCTACGGCCGGGGAGCCTATAGAGCCCCGGCACACGCCGGCCCCTACACATCCTATAGAGGATGGGAACCTATAGATCCTATAGGGGAGCCTATAGAGCCCCGGCACACGCCGGCCCCTACACATCCTATAGGGGATAAATGCATCCTATAGGGGATGGGAACCTATAGATCCTATAGGGGAGCCTATAGAGCCCCTGGCACAGGCGGCCCCTACACATCCTATAGGGGATAAATACATCCTATAGGGGATGGGAACCTATAGATCCTATAGGGGAGCCTATAGAGCCCTGGGCTCTCTACATCCTATAGGGGATGGGAACCTATAGATCCTATAGGGGAGCCTATAGAGCCCTGGGCCCTCTACATCCTATAGGGGATGGGAACCTATAGATCCTATAGGGGAGCCTATAGAGCCCTGGGCTCTCTACATTCTATAGGGGATGGGGACCTATAGATCCTATAGGGCATAAATCCATTTATAGAGGATTTGCACACTCTGTAGGGGATGTGCACACCTATAGGAGATGGGAACCTATAGATCCTATAGGGGAACTTTACATATTCTATAGGGGATCTATATATTCTATAGGGGAAGTCTAAAACATCTGTAGGGGATGGGACCCTAAATCTACACACCCTATAGGGGATGGGAACCTATAGATCCTATAGGGGAACCTTACACACCCTATAGGGGATGGGAACCTATAGGGGAACCCTACACATTCTCTGGAGGATGGGAACCTATAGATCCTATAGGGGACACACAAACATCTATATGGGATGAGACCCTAAATTTCCTATAGGAGAACCCTAAACATCTATAGGGGGTGAGAGCTTAAATCTACACATCCTATAGGGGATGGGAACCTAAATGTTCTATAGAGGATCCCTAAATATCCTATAGGGAATCTGTAGATCCTATAGGAGAATTATAAATATCCTATAGGGGATCTATTGATCCTATAGGGGAATTCTAAATATTCTATAGGGGATGTCTGTATTCTATAGGGAGAGCCCTATAGAAAATCCTCTATAGAAAATCTCAGTTCCCCTATGGAAAATCCCAAATTTCATATGGAAAGATCCTGAATTCCCCTATGGAAAATCCCAAATTCCCCTATGGAAAATCCTGAATTTCCTTATAAAAAATCCCAAATTTCCTATGGAAAATCCCAAATTCCCCTATAGAAAATCCCAAAATCCTCTATGGAAATTCCCCAATGGAAAATCCCAAATTTCCCTATGGAAAATCCTGAATTCCCCTATGGAAAATCCCAAATTCCCCTATGGAAATTTCCCTATGGAAAATCCCAAATTTCCCTATGGAAGATCCTGAATTTCCCTATAGAAAATCCCAGATTCCCCTATAGAAAATCCCAAAATCCCCTATGGAAATTCCCCTGTGGAAAATCCCAAATTTCTCTATGGAAAATCCCAAATTCCCCTATGGAAAATCCCAAATTCCCCTATGGAAAATCCCAAATTTCCCTGTGGAAATTTCCCTATAGAAATTCCCAAATTCCCCTATAGAAAATCCCCTATAGAAAATTTCAATTCCCCTATGGAAAATCCCAAATTTCCTGTGGAAAATCCCAAATTTCCTGTGGATGAAGCTCCCGGATCAGAGCCCAGGTAAGGAGGGAAAATCCTGAATTTTTTGGGGGAAAATCTTGGAATTTTGGGATAAAAAATCTTGGAATTTTTTGGAGAAAAATCTTGGAATTTTTGATAAAAACCGGGAATTTTGGGGCAAAAAACCTTGGGATTTTGAGTAAAAATATTGGAATTTTTGGGTAAAAATCTGGGAATTTTTTGGAAAAAATCTTAGAATTTTGGGGGAAAAACGTGGAACTTTTGGGGAAAAATCCTGAAAATTTTGGGTAAAATTATTGGAATTTTGTGATAAAAGTCCTGGAATTTTTGGGGAAAAATCTTGGAATTTTTGGGGAAAAATCCTGAAAATTTGGGGAAAAATCTTGGAATTTTGGGAAAAAAACTTGGAATTTTTGGGGAAAAATCCTGAAAATTTGGGGGAAAAATCTTGGAATTTCTTGGGAAAAAATCCTGGAATTTTGGGAAAAAAACCTGGAATTTCTGGGGAAAAAACCACTGAAAATTATAGGTAAAAATCTTGGAATTTTGGGATAAAATTCCTGGAATTTTGGGTAAAAAACTGAGAATTTTGGGTAAAAACCCTGAAATTTTGGGAAAAAAAATTGAAAATTTGGGGCAAAAATCCTGGAATATTGGTATAAAACCCCTGGAATTTTGGGAAAAAAATCCTGGAATTTTGGGTAAAAAACATGGAATTTTTGGAGAAAAATACGTGAAAATTTTAGGGAAAAAAATGAAAATTTTGGGGAAAAATCCTGAAAATTTTGGGGAAAAATCCCGGAATTTTTGGGAAAAAATTTTGGAATTTTTGGGAGACCCCCCTGGAGCCCCAAATTGCCAAAATTCCCGGATTTTTTTTTTTTTTTTGGGAATTCCCTCCCACAAAGGCGTGAGGGTCTCTGGTGGCCCCCCCACGTAAGAACCGGAGGCAGAAAATTGGGGCCAAATCCCAAAATTTTGGGGAAATTCCCGAAATTCCAACGGGAATGACCCCGGGAATGGAGCCCGACAGGAAATTTGGGAAAATTTGGAATTTGGGGTGGAAATTTGGGAATTTTGGGATAAAAATTTGGGGAATTTTTAGGGAAATTTAGGAACGAAAATTTGGGAATTTTGGGGATATTTGGAATGGAAATTTGGGAAATTTTTTTGGAATTTGGGGGTGAAAATTTGGGAATTTTGGGGGTTTTTAGGGATGAAAATTTGGGGGGTTTTGGGATAAAAATTTGGGATTTTAGGAATGGAAGTATGGGGATGTTGGGGATGAAAATTTGGGAATTTGGGGGAAAAATGGGATTTGGTGAATTTTGGGATGAAAATTTTGGGGATTAAAATTTGGGGAATTTGGGAATTTTTAGGACAATTTGGGGGAATTGGGATAAAAATTTGGGAATTTTGGGGATTTTTAGAGGGTTTTGGGGATGAAAATTTGGGAATTTTGGAAATTTTTGGGAGAATTTTGGGGATTTTCGGGATGAAAATTTGGGAATTTTTAAGGAAATTTAGGGATGAAAATTTTGGGAATTTGGGGATGAAAATTTGAGAATTTGGGGGGATTTTTAGGGAAATTTGGGGGTTTAGGGATAAAAAATTTGGGATTTTGGGGGAAGAAAATTTGGGGGAATTTGTTTGGGGAATTTGGGAATGAAAATTTGGGGGATTTTGGGATGAAATTTTGGGAATTTGGGGGAGTTTGGGATAAATTTTGGGGGATTTTTGGAATGGAAATTTGGGATTTTTTCGGGGAATTTGGGAATTTTTGGGATTTGAGGGCAATTCCAGGGATTTTTAGATAAAAATCTTGGGATTTTGGGGGGAATTCTGAGATTTTTGGGAAAAATTCCAGGGATATTTTGGGTCAATTTGGGTAAATTTCAGGAATTTCTGATTTTTTTTTCACCTCCTGCAGCTCGAAACCACCGGGGGACAAAATCTGGAGCCAAAACAGGAAAATTTTGGGAATTTTTGGGGATTTTTTGGGAAATTAAAAATCATATTTTTAAATCTTTTTGAGGCTTTTTATTTTTTAATTTTTGGAGATTTTTTTGGGGCTTTTTTTGGAGCTTTTTAAAAATTATTTTTGGAGCATTTTGGGACTTTTTTTGCTTTTTTTGCATTTTTTGGGTTTATTTTTTTGATTTTTTTGGGGGGTTTTTAAAAGGTTTTTTTTTGTATTTTTGGGGTTCTTTAAAAGTTTTTTTTAACCTTTTTTATTATTTTATTTTTTTTTTTTTTCCTTTTTTGTTGTGTTTTTTAAAATATTTTTCTATTTTTTTTTTTCATTTTCCATCTCGAATTCAACTAAAAATTTCTCATTTCAACACATTCCTCTCTTTTAAATTAAATTTTAATAAAGATTCACATTTAAATAAATTGAAATTAATTTCTTTACTCAAGTGGGATCACTGGGAACTCCTCCCCAGGGGGGTTGGCAATTTTTCCTAAAAAAATTCCCATTTTTATTCCCAAAAATTCCCTTTTTCCCCTCCAAAAAATTCCATTTTTCCCCCAAAAACTCCCAGATTTTCACCTCAAAAATTCCCTCTTCTTCCCCTCAAAAATTCCCATTTTTTTCCCCTAAAATTTCCCATTTTTTCCCCCAAAATTTCCCAGGTTTTCCCAAAAAAATTCCCAGTTTTTCCCCCCAAAAATTCCCTTTTTCCCCCCCAAAAATTCCCCATTTTCCCCCAAAAAATTCCATTTTTTTTCCCCAAAAATTTTTTCTTTTCCCCCCTCAAATTCTCTATCCCCCCCTAAAAATTCCCATTTCTTTCCCCAAAAAATTTAATTTTTTCCCCCTCAAAATTCCCCTTTTTTTCCCAAAAAGTTCCCTTTTTTTCTTCCCCCAAAAAATTCCCCTTTTTTTCCCAAAAATTCTGTTTCCCCCCAAAATTTCCCCTTTTTTTTCCCCAAAATTTCCCGGTTTTTCCCCCAAAACTTTTTAAATTTCTCCCCAAAAATTCCCAGTTTTCCTCCCCAAAAACTCACATTTTTCCCCCCAAAATTCCCATTTCCTTCCCCAAAAAATTACATTTTTTTACCCAAAACCTCCTTTTTTGCCCCCGAAAATTCCCATTTTTTCCCCTAGAATTTCCCACTTCCCCCAAAAAAAATTCCACTTTTCACCCCAAAAATTCCCTCTTTTCCCTCAAAAAATTCCCAATTTTTTCCTCCCATAATTCCCATTTCCTTCCTAAAAATTCCCTTTTTTTCCCCCCAAAATTCCCATTTTCCCAAAAAAAAAAAAATCCGATTTTTTTCCTCCGGAAAATTTCCCATGTTTTTCCCCTCAAAAAAATTCCCAAATTTCCCCCCGCCCATCCCAAAATTTTTTAATTGGAATGACGCAAAATTTCCTCCCCTGACTCAGAATTTGGGAGTTCCCCCAATACCCAAATGAGTGGGCGTGGCCTCGTTTCTAAACCACGCCCCTTTAATCCTCCACCAATCAAATCCCTCCGTGGGTGTGGCCTCGTTTTCCTTGTAGAACCCCGACACCGCGGGTTCGAATCCCGCCGCGTCCTCAGGGTGGCACCGTCCCAAAAATTCCTTTTTTTCCCCCAAAAAATTCCCAAATTTCTCCCCAAAATTCCCTCTGTTCTCCCTAAAAATTCCTACTTTTTCCCCTCAAAAATTTCCCTTTTTTTTCCGAAAAATTTCCCAGTTTTTCCCCCCTAAAACTCCCAGATTTTCACCCTAAAAATTCCACTTTTCACCCCAAGAATTCCCTCATTTCCCTCAAGAAATTCCCGATTTTTCCTCCCAAAATTCCCTATTTTCCCCCCAAAAAATTCCCGGTTTTCGTCCCCAAAACCTCCCATTTTTCCCCCAAAAAAATCCCATTTCCTTCCCCAAAAAAATCCAGTGTTTTACCCAAAAATTCCCACTTTCCCAAAAAAAAATCCAATTTTTTTCCATCGGAATTTCCCAGTTTCCCCCCAAAAAATTCTCAGTTTCCGGCCCGGAATTTCCCCTCCAAAAAATTCCCAGTTTCTCCCCGCCCATCCCAATTTCTTTTTTTACTGGAATGACGCAAAATTCCCTCCCGCGATTCAAAGCGTGGGCGTGGCCCCGTTTCTAAACCACGCCCCTTAAATCCTCCACCAATCAAATCCCTCCGTGGGTGTGGCCTCGTTTTCCTTGTAGAGCCCCGAGGCCGCGGGTTCGAATCCCGCCATGTCCTCAGCGTGGCACCGTCCCAAAAATTCCTTTTTTTCGCCCAAAAAATCTTTTCCCCCTAAAAATTCCTATTTTTTCCTCCCAAAATTCCCTATTTCTCCCCCCCAAAAAAATTCCCGCTTTTCGTCCCCAAAAACTCCCATTTTTCCCCCCAAAAAATCCCATTTCCTTCCCCAAAAAAATCCAGTGTTTTACCCAAAAATATCCCATTTTCCCAAAAAAAAATCTCATTTTTTTCCATCGGAATTTCCCAGTTTCCCCCCAGAAAAATTCCCAGTTTCCGGCCCGGAATTTCCCACTTTCCCCTCCAAAAAATTCCCGGTTTCTCCCCGCCCATCCCAATTTTTTTTTTTACTGGAATGACGCAAAATTCCCTCCCGTGATTCAAAGCGCGGGCGTGGCCCCGTTTCTAAACCACGCCCCTTTTTATTCTCCACCAATCAAATCCCTCCGTGGGTGTGGCCTCGTTTTCCTCGTAGAACCCCGAGGTCGCGGGTTCGAATCCCGCCCTGTCCTCAGCGTGGCACCGTCCCAAAAATTCCTTTTTTCGCCCAAAAAATTCCCAAATTTCTCCCCAAAATTCCCTCTTTTCTCCCTAAAAATTCCCAGTTTTTCCCGTTCAAAAAATTCTTATTTTTTCCGCAAAATTCCCCAGTTTTTCCCCCCTAAAACTCCCAGATTTTCACCCTAAAAATTCCACTTTTCACCCCAAGAATTTCCTCATTTCCCTCAAGAAATCCCCGATTTTTTCCTCCCAAAATTCCCTGTATTCCCCCCCCAAAAAAATTCCCGGTTTTCGTCCCCAAAAACTCCCATTTTTCCCCCAAAAAAATCCCATTTCCTTCCCCAAAAAAATCCAGTGTTTTACCCAAAAATATCCCATTTTCCCAAAAAAAAATCTCATTTTTTTCCATCGGAATTTCCCAGTTTCCCCCCAAAAAATTCTCAGTTTCCGGCCCGGAATTTCCCCTCCAAAAAATTCCCAGTTTCTCCCCGCCCATCCCAATTTTTCTTTTACTGGAATGACGCAAAATTCCCTCCCGTGATTCAGAGCGTGGGCGTGGCCTCGTTTCTAAACCACGCCCCTTTTTATTCTCCACCAATCAAATCCCTCCGTGGGCGTGGCCTCGCTGTGCCTTTATAACCCTGAGGCCGCGGGTTCGAATCCCGCCATTTCCTGTCGCCATGTCCATGGTGGCCGCTGTCGCCGCCACCGCCACGTGTCCGGGCCGATGTTGGGGACATCCCGAGGGTGTCCCCAAAGGGGTGGCACCGTCGCCACCTCGTCACTTCACCTTCGAACCCTCCCCAGCGCCCCGCGTCCCCTCCCGGCCTCGGCGACCTCGGCATCGCCGCGTTCTTTATCCGCCCGCTGTGAGTATAGGAGGGTTTTTGGTTTTTTGGGGGGGGTTTTACCCTGAATTTGGAGTTTTTTGGGGGTCGTTTGGGTCACTCTGATCTCTACTAAACCCCTCTGAACTTCGACAAGTTGCCCCAAATTTCTGAAAATTCTCCCCAAACTCGCCCCGATCCCCCAGAAAATGGCCCCGAATCCTCTTAAATTTGCCCTGAACCTCCTTAAACCCTCCCAAAGTCTCCCTAAATTTCCCAAACTCGCCCTAAATCCCCCCAGACTCATCCTAAACTTTCCTAAACTCGTTTTAAACCCCCCCAAACTTGCCCAAATTTGTCCTAAAATTCCCAAACTCACCCCTGAACTTCCCAAACTCGCCCTAAACTTCCTTAAATTCGTCCTAACCCCCCAAACTCGTCCTAAACCCCCCAAACTCACCCTAAATTTCCCAAACTCACCCTAAATTTCCCAAACTCGTCCCTAAACTTCCTTAAATTCGTCCTAACCCCCCAAACTCGTCCTAAACCCCCCCCGAATTCACCTTAAATCTCCCCAAACTCGCCCTAAATCCCCTAAACTCGTCCCTAAACTTCTCAAACTCGCCCTAAATCCCCCGAAACTCACCTCAAATCCCCATGTCCACCCCTCCATAATCCCCTCTATACCCCCGAAATTCCCCCTAGATCCCCCCAAAAACCCACCCCAAATCCCAAATTCCTGGAATTCCCCGCCGGGAGTCCCAATCTGGCCTCATTTCCCGGAGGCGTGGGGGGAACTGAGTCACTTCCACCCCGTCTGCTCTGACTCAGCCCTTCCTGGGGAGGATTTGGGGCCCTCCCCGCTGAGTTATTTGCTCCAGGCTGGGATTTATTTGCCCAGAATGAAGGAATTTTATCCTCAAAATGGGATTTATTCGCCCCAAAATGTGAATTATTTTCCCCAGAGAGGGTTAAATCACCCAAATCCCTTGGGGAAGCTAAGCAGGGTCCGCCAGGGTCAATCCTTGGATGGGTTCCCCAAACTGACTAGGGGAATATTTACCCGAAAAAGGGGCTTCTTTCGCCCAAAAATCCCCTGTTTGGGCTTTTTTTATCCAAAAATAGGGAGAATTTTATCCTAGAGTGGGAATAATTTACCCCAAAATAGAAATTATTTTCCTAGGCAGAGTTCATTCCACCAATCCTGTTGTGAAGCTAAGCAGGGTCCACCAGGGTCACCCCTTGGATGGGGTTCCACAAAATGACTAGGGGAATATTTACGCCAAAAAGCTCCTTTTTTCTCCCCAAAATCCCCTGTTTGGGATTTATTTATCCAAAAATAGGGAGAATTTTATCCTAGAGTGGGAATAATTTACCCCAAAATAGAAATTATTTTCCTAGGCTGAGTTCATTCCATTAATCCTGTTGTGAAGCTAAGCAGGGTCTGCCAGGGTCACCCCTTGGATGGGTTCCACAAAATGACTAGGGGAATATTTACCCCAAAAAGCTCCTTTTTTCTCCCCAAAAATCCCCTTGTTTTGGGATTTATTTATCCAAAAATTGAGAGAATTTTATCCTAGAGTGGGAATAATTTACCCCAAAATAGAAATTATTTTCCTAGGCAGAGTTCATTCCACCAATCCTGTTCTGAAGCTAAGCAGGATCTGCCAGGGTCACCCCTTGGATGGGTTCCCCAGCCTGACCAAAAGGGGCTGCTTTTTTTTTCCAAAAAGGAATTTATTTCCCCCAAAAAACTGATTTGCTTACCCAAAAACAGAGTGAATTTTATCCCAGAGAGGGAATAATTTACCCTAAACATAGAAATTATTTTTCTAGGAAGGGTTAATTCCCCCAACTGTTTTTTTGGAAGCTAAGCAGGGTCCGCCAGGGTCACCCCTTGGATGGGTTCCCCAACCCACCCTTAACCCTTATCTAATCCCACCTCGGAACACTTTTCCCACCCATAATTTTTTCCGGAATTCCCAAAATTCCCAAAATTTCTGACAGTTCCTGACCCCTCCCCCTTTTTTTTTTTAACCCTTCAGGTGCGTCGCCCCCTCCCCTCTGAAGAACCCAGCGCCGCCAAACGCCTCCTGCTCCTCCTTTTAGCCGTGGTGGGAACCCAAATCTACAACGCACCGGGCGACGCCAACGACGGCGTTTTGGGGACAACTTTGGGGACAAGGACGACGGTGGGGACACCCCCAATTCCAGGGGAACCCCAAATTCCAGCCGGGATGACCAACGGAACCGCCGTGGCACCGGCGGGCGGCTCCTGTCCCTCGCTGTGGGTGTCACCCCCTTTGTCACCACCTGGGGGCGCCAGGACGAGCTGAGGGACCCACCTCCCCCACCCCAAAATCCTGCAGCCAGCATTTAAGGATTAATTAATCCTCCTGGATTAATTAACGAGGCCGTTAATTAAGGGCGAAGAGCTGGAGGAAGACGCCGATGTTGGACTATTCCCAGTTGGGCACTGGGAGGACTGGGAAGGGGCGGAGCCATGGATTGAAGGGGGAATTTCCCATCCCTTAATTCATTAGCTGGTTAATTACCCACTAATTAGTTGGTTAATTACCTCCTTAATTAATGAGCAGCTCATTAATTAGCCCCCAGTTGTGATGAGAACAAACCTGAGGTTGGACTATTCCCAGTCTGGTACTGGGAGAACTGGGAAGGGGCGGAGCCATGGATTGAAGGGGGATTTCCCATAATTAGCTGGTTAATTACCCCCTAATTAGTTGGTTAATTACCTCCTAATTAATGAGCAGCTCATTAATTAGCCCCCAAGATTGACTGGTTAAAAGTGGGACCAGTCCCAGTTGGGAACTGGGAGCACTGGGAAAGGGGCGTGGTCAGAATGGCCTTGTTAACAAGGGTTAATTAACGAGGCTTAATTAATGAGGTCACCTCTACCTCAGCTTCAGCGCCTGAGGGTGCTGAGTTTATTCATTATTTATTAATATTTATTAATATTTAATTATTAATATTTATTTGCTATTTATTTGTCATTTCTTTGTTAATATTTATTTATTATTATTTATTGGTTAATTATTTTTTATTAATTACCTCTTAACGATCTACTGCGATTGTATCGAATGTGATTTTTGAGGTGTTTGAAATTTTTAATTTATTAAATTAATCAGATGAATTAATTAATAGGTGTTGTGTTTTTATTGTGGTCAGAATTGGAGGGAAATGATGGAAAAATCCCAATTTTGGGGAATTTTATTCCTAAATTTTTCTGGGGGAAATAATGATGGAAAATCCCAATTTTTCAGAATTTTATCCTTAAATTTTTGAGGGAAAATCCTAATTTTTGGGAATTTTATCCCTAATTTTTTTGGGGGAAAATCCCATTTCTTGATCATTTTATCCCTAAATTTCGGGGTAAAATAAAAGAAAGTCCCAATTTTTGGCATTTTCAGCCCAAGTCGGATTTTTATTGACCCGACACGGAAAATACAAAGTCACAAAAGTAACAAAAAGCCCTCAAAAAAATCCCATTATTTCCTTAAAAAAAAGATAAAAAAACCTCGAGTCCACTCCCATTTTTTGGGAAAAACACAGAAAATAAAAAAAAAAATCCAAAATAAAATAAAAAATAAAAAAAATCCAATCCTTCCAAATTCACATTTCCTGGCACTCGTGACCCAAATTTGGGAATTTTTTTCCCAAATTCTGATTCTAAATTCCCAAATATTTAAGTTTTATTCTCCCCAACTTTTGAGGGTTTTTTTTCCTGGAATTTTCATTTTTATTCCCAAATTTTCGGCCGGTTTCCCATTTTTTTTGATTTTTTTTTCCCAAATTTTTAAGGGTTTTTTTTCAATTTTTTGGGGATTTTTCCCAAATTTTTGGGGTTTATTCTCAAATTTTTGGGGTTTATTCTCAAATTTTTTACTTTTTTCCCAAATTTGGGAATTGGAGCGTTGGGAAGAGCCACCAGTGTTGAGTTGGCCAATCCCAGTTGGGCACTGGGAGCACTGGGAGGAACCCAGGAATGAGCAGGAATTTCCTCTCCCGTCATTAATTAGCCAATTAATCATCCCTTAATTAATTAGAGATCATTAATTAGCCATGAAAATTGAATGGGATCAAGCCAAGGTTGGGTGTTGGGTTGGCCAATCCCAGTTGGGCACTGGGAGCACTGGGAATGCTGGGAACTCACCGGAACCATGGAATGATGGGAATTCATCATCTCTTCACTTAATTAATGAATGAATCCACCCCTAATTACTTAGAGATCATTAATTGGGCAGCAAATTGAATGGGAACCAATGGAGACCAAACCCAATGTCGGGTGTTGGCTTGGCCAATCCCAGTTGGTCACTGGGAGCACTGGGAACGCCAGGAACTCACCAGAACCATGGAATGGTTCTCACCACTTCATTAACGAACAAACCCAACCCTAATTAATCAACGCTCTCCCTAATTACCCACCGACCCCGCCGGAAAACCTGGGAACGCCCGACCCGGCAGCGCCAACGCCCAGGGCAGCTCCAACGCCGCCGGCACCGCCGAGGAACCCGGGAACGCCGGGAAAGCCAAACCTCCGGACGCCGCCAGAGCCGCCGAGGCCGAGGGAGAGGGCGAAGAGGCGGCGCCCGGCACACCGGGCGCCCGCTGGCGGCCTTGTCGCCCGGCGTGGGTGCGCTGGTGCCGGTTGAGGTGGGAGCTGCGGCTGAAGCACTTGCCGCACTCCTGGCACTTGTAGGGCTTCTCGCCGGTGTGCACGCGCCGGTGGATGGTGAGCTCGGAGCGCTGGATGAAGCTCTTGCCGCACTCGGCGCACTGGAAGGGTTTCTCGCCGAGGTGCGTCCGCTGGTGCGTCAGGAGGTTGGAGGAGACGCTGAAGCACTTGCCGCACTCGCGGCACTTGTAGGGTTTCTCGCCGGTGTGCATCCGGCGGTGGATGGTGAGGTCGGATTTTTGGATGAAGCCCTTGGAGCACTCGGGGCACTTGTAGGGCTTCTCGCCGGTGTGGATGCGCCGGTGCTTCACCAGCGCCGAGCGCTGCCCGAAGCTCTTCCCGCACTCCTGGCACTTGTATGGCTTCTCCGGCGCCGCTTCCGACTCCCGCCCGCAATCCTGGCACAGCCCGCGGCTCTTCCCACAGTCCAGGCATTTCGGCGACGCCGCGGTTCCGCCGCCGCCGGCGCCGCCGCCGTGAGCGCGCTGGTGCTTCAACAACGCCGCGCCTTGCCCGAAACACCGCCCGCACTGCCCGCACTGGAAGAGCCTCCCGTGCCGGTGAGCCGCCAAAAACCCGGCCAGGTGCTCGGGGCACCGGTAAGACGCGCGTTCCGCCGCGTGGATTTTGCGGTGCCGGTCCAGGTGCGAGCTGACGCTGAAGCTCTTGCCGCACTCGGCGCAGGAGTACGGCCGCTCGCCGGTGTGCACGCGCTGGTGCCGCTCCAGGTCGGAGCGCTGGATGAACCCCTTGCCGCAGTCGCCGCAGGCGAACGGCCGCTCGCCGGTGTGGATGCGCCGGTGCTGCGTCAGGTTGGAGCCGCGGCTGAAGCTCTTGCCGCAGTCGCCGCAGCGGTGCGGCCGCTCCCCGCTGTGCGTCTTGCGGTGCTTCGCCAGCGCCGAGCGCTGCCCGAAGCTCTTCCCGCAATCCCCGCACCGGTGCGGCGCCGATTCCGCCCCCGCTTTGGTTTTGCCGCGGGGTTGTTGTTGCTGCTGTTGTGCCTGCCCCGGCGGTCCCGGCCCGCCGGCGTGCGTGCGGCGGTGCCGGTCCAGGTGCGAGCTGACGCTGAAGCGTTTGCCGCAGTCGCCGCACGGGTACGGCCGCTCGCCGGTGTGCACGCGCCGGTGCCGCTCCAGGTCGGAGCGCTGGATGAACCCCTTGCCGCAATCCCCGCACCGGTGCGGCCTCTCCCCGGTGTGGATGCGCCGGTGCTGCGCCAGGTTGGAGCCGCGGCTGAAGCCTTTGCCGCAGTCGCCGCAGCGGTGCGGTTTCTCCGCCGCGGCGCGCTCCGGTTGCCGGCAGCGCCGGCAGCACTCGGCGCAGCGCCGGGGTTTGGCCGGGCTTTTGCCGCATTCCGAGCAGGTCCCGGAGGGTTTTTGGTTCTTGGCGTTGCCGGAGGGTCGGGGTCGGTTTGGGGCTGAGCCGGCGGCGGGTCTTGGGTGGTTGGAGGGGTTGGATCGTCCTCGGGGCCACTCCCGGCGCCGGCACCTGCACCGGGATGGGGGAACTTGAATGGCAACCCAAACCCTTCCAGGATTCCATGGATTGGGTCAACGTTGACCATTGACCTTGACCACTGACCCCAAAATTCCAATCCAATCCAAAATTTTTACATGGAATTCCTTAGTTGGGTTGACGTTGACCGTTGACCTTGGCCATGGATCCATTGACACCAAAATTCCCATCCCACCCCAAATTTTTTGGTGAAATTCCATGTATTGGGTCAACGTTGATCATTGACCTTTGGACATGGATCCATTGACCCCAAAATTCCCATCCAATCCCAAATTTTTCCATGGAATTCCATTGATTGCATTTATGTTGATCATTGACCTTGGCCATGGATCCATTGACCCCAAAATTCCCATCCCACCCCAAATTTTTCCATGGAATTCCACAGTTGGATTCAACCCTTGACCTCGTTGACCCCTAAACCTCTTCCCCCCAAAATTCCCAAAAAACCCCAAAAATCTCTCCAAAAAATCTCATTTTTGACCACTCCAACACCGTTTTTTCCAGGAGTTTTTTAGGAAAAAATCCCAAAACTCTCCTCCAACTTTGGCCACACCCAAATTTCCCAAAAAATTCCTTATGACCCTTCCAAAAAATCTCATTTTCAACCAATCCAACCCGATTTTTTGGGGAATTTTTTTGGAAAAAAACCCAAAAAATTGCTCAAGACCATCAAAAAAATCTCATTTTCGACACTCCAACCCCGTTTTTTTTTGGAATTTTTTTGGGAGACCCCCAGATCTCACCTCCAACTTCAGACACTCCTAAAATTCCCAAAAAATTCCTTATGACCCTTCCAAAAAATCTCATTTTCGACCAATCCAACCCCGATTTTTTTGGGAATTTTTTAGGAAAAAAACCCATAAAATTACTCAAGACCATAAAAAAAAAATCTCATTTTCGACAATCCAACCCCGATTTTTTTGGGAATTTTTTTGGAAAAAATCCCAAAACTCACCTCCAACTTTGGCCACTCCCAAATTTCCCAAAAAATTCCTTATGACTCTTCAAAAAAATCTCATTTTCGACACTCCAACACCGTTTTTTTTGGGAATTTTTTTGGGAAACTCCCAAGTCTCACCTCCAACTTTGGCCACTCCCAAAATTCCCAAAAAATTCCTTATGACCCTTCCAAAAAATCTCATTTTCGACACTCCAAGCCCGTTTTTTTTGGGAATTTTTTTGGCAGACCCCCGGGTCTCACCTCCAACTTTGGCCACTCCCAAAATTAAAAAAAAAAAAAACCAAATACTCTCCAAAAAAAAAATCTCATTTTTGACACTCCAACACTCTTTTTTGTTGGGAATTTTTTTGAAAAAACCCAAAAAATTGCTCAAGACCATCAAAAAAATCTCATTTTCGACACTCCAACACTCTTTTTTTTGTTGGGAACTTTTTTTGGAAAAAACCCCAAAAAATTGCTCAAGACCATCAAAAAAATCTCATTTTCGACACTCCAAGCCCGTTTTTTTTGGGAATTTTTTTGGCAGAAACCACAAATCTCACCTGCATCCTTGGCAGGCCGGCGGCGCTGCCGGCGTTTGCCAGCCTGGCTCTGCTCCCTCACCAGCTCCCGCAGCATCTTCTCCACCTGGCTCCTGCCGGCCGTCTGCAGGATCAGCCCCAGCTGCCGGCGCAGGTCGGGGTCCCCCCCTCCCCCCTCGGCCGGGGGAGGGGGAGGGGCGGCGGGGGGGGAGGGGTGGGGCTGGTCCCCGTCGGGATCCGGGGCTGGAGAGGGGGAAAAATGGGGAAAAAATGGGATAAAATGGGATAAAATGGGGGGAAAATGGGGATAAAATGGGAATAAAATGGGATAAAATGGGATAAAATGGGATAAAATGGGAATAAAATGGGGGAAAATGGGGATAAAATGGGATAAAATGGGAAAAAGTGGGAATAAAATGGGGATAAAATGGGAAAAAAAGGGGATAAAATGGAGATAAAATGGGAAAAAATGGGAATAAAACGGGGATAAAATGGGAAAAAAAGGGGATAAAATGGGAATAAAATGGGGATAAAATGGGATAAAATGGGGGTAAAATGGGGATAAAATGGGAATAAAATGGGAATAAAAGGGAGAAAAATGGGATAAAATGAAAAAAGGGGGGAAAATGGGAAAAATCGGGGAAAATGGAGAAAAATGGGAGAAAATGGGGGAAAATGGGAAAAATGGGGTAAAAATGGAATAAAATGGGAAAAAATGGGATAAATGAGAAATAAAAGGGAAGAAATGGAGAAAAATGGGAAAATGGGAAAAGGGGGAAAAATGGGAAAAAATGCGGAAAAAATGGAGAAAAATGGGAAAAATGGGGAAAAATGGGAATAAAATGGGAAAAAAATGGGATAAAATGAGAAAAAATGGGAAAAAATGGAAAAAAATGGGAAAAATGGGGAAATGGGTGAAATGGGAAAATGGGGAGAAATGGGAGAAAGAGGGGAAAATGAGGGAAATGGAAATGGGGGAAAAATGGGAAAAAATAAAAGAAAAAGGGATAAAACGGGAGAAAATGACCTGAGGAATTTGCTCCAATCTGAGAATCTCCAAAAATCTCAAAGAATTCCCCAAATTCCTCCAGAATTCCAAACACCCCGAAATTTCAACTTAACCATTTTTCACCCCCCCAAAAAAAATTCCTTAAAATTCCCTTTTCTTCCCCTGAAATTCCCACCCTTCAAATCCAAGGAAACCCACTCAAAATTCCCCCCAAAAATTTAAGAATTAACAAAAATTGTCAGAATTTATCCCAAATTTTTTGGGATTTTTCCCAACTCACCCGGCACCAGCCCCCGTCTCCGGTGGGATTCGGCGAACGCCGTGATCCGGGGCCAGCTGATGGCGATTTCCTCGGCTTTTGGGGAAAAAAACGGGAATTTTGGGAAAATTGGGAATTTCCTCACGTCATTTTCCCACCCCGGCGCAGTTTTGGGTTGAAATTCCCAAATTTTGGGTCAAATTTTTTTTTTTGCGGGGGGGGAAATGATTCCAGGGGAAGTGAGGCAGCCAAATCTCAGCTGGAATTTTTTGGGGGGGTTAAAAAAATCTGAAATTCTTCGAATTTTTCGCTCTGGGAATTCACAAAAAATGGGGAAATTCCCTCAAATTTCTGACCTGGGAACTCCCACTAAAAAAATCCAAAAATTCTCCGAAATTTGTGACTTGGGGAACTCCTGAAAATTCCCAAAATTCTTCGAATTTTTCGCTCTGGGAATTCCCAAAAAAATGGGAAAATTCCCTCAAATTTGCCAAAATTTCCCCCCCAAAAATCCCAAAATTTGTGCCTTGGGAATTCCCACTAAAAAATCCGAAAATTCTCCAAAATTTGTGTCTTGGGGAACTCCTGAAAATTACCAAAATTCCTCAAATTTTGCCCTGGGAATTCCCAAAAAATTCCCAAAATTTCCCAAATTTGTGCCTTGGGGAAAACTTCAAATTCCCAACTCCAAATTTTAAAAATATTCCCCCCAAAAATTCCCCAAAAATTCTGCCCTTAGGACCCCAAAAAAATCCCAAAATTCTTCTCCCAAAATTTTCCCTTTTCTCCCTTAAATTCTCCATTGGGAATTCCCTGAAAATTCCCAAAATTCCTGAAATTTTGGGATTTCCTTACCCAAGGAAATGACGTTCTCATAATTCTCCTGCATCTTCACCCCAAATTTGGGGGATTCTCCCAAAAATCCCAAATCAGAACCTGCAACGAAAATCCCAAAAATCCCCAAATCTCCATTAGGAGTCCCAAAAATCCCAAATTTTGGGGCTTTTCCAGGGGCTGCATCCCAATTTTTGGGGTGGATTTTGGGGATAATTTTGGGGTGATTTTGGGGCAATATTGGGATGATTTTGGGATGGATTGGGGGAAAATTTGGGATAATTTGGAGGAATTTTGGGATAATTTTGGGGTGGATTTGAGGGAATTTTGGGGTGGATTTAAAGGGAATTTCAGGAATTATTTGGGAGGAATTTTGGGATAATTTCGGGATAATTTGTGCTGGATTTGGGGGGAATTTTGGGATAATTTTGGGATAATATTGGGGTGATTTTGGGATGGATTTGGAGGTAATTTTGGGGTGGGTTTTGGGGAAAATTTGGGTGGATTTGAGGGCATTTTGGGAGGACTTTTGTTGAAAATTTTGGGATGGATTTGGGGGTGGATTTGGGGAGAATTTTGGGATAATTTTGGGATGATTTGCAGAGAATTTTTGGATAATTTTGGGATGATTTGGGAGGAATTTTGGAATAATTTTCGGGATTTTTGGGGTGGATTTGGGAGGAATTTGGGATAATTCCAGAATGGATTTGGGCAAAATTTTGGGATAATTTTGGGATGATTTGGGGAGGGACTTTTGGGATAATTTGGGGGAATTTTTGGGGTGGATTTAGGGGGAATTTCATGAAGGATTTGGGGAGAAATTCGGGATCATTTCAGGCTGGGGGAGGGTTTTGGGGTCTCCCTGCACCCATCCTGGTCCCGATCCCAAATCCTGATCCAGATTCTGATCCCGCTCCAGACCCGATCCCCATCCCAATTCCCGATCCCGCCCCAGTTCAAATCCTAATCCCGATCCCAATCCCTGTCCCGCTCCCAACCGGGTTCAAATCCCAGTCCCAAACCCGATCCTGACCCGGTTCGAATCCCGATCCTGATCCCGATCCCGATCCCGACCCCGACCCTGACCCCAACCCGATCCCCATCTCAATTCCCGGTTCAAATCCCGATCCCGACCTGGTTCAAATCCCGATCCCGACCCAGTTCAAATCCCTACTCTTTCCTGGTCCCGACCCGATCTCCATCCCAATTCCCGATCCCAATCCCGGTCCTGCTCTCGACCCGGTTCAAATCCCGATCCCGGTCCGGACCCGGTTCAAATCCCGATCCTGATCCGGATCCTGACCCAGTTCAAATCCCGATCCCGACCCGGTTCGAATTCCTGTCCCGATCCCACTCTCGACCCGGTTCAATTCCCGATCCCGACCTCGACCCGGTTCAAATCGATCCTTTCCCGGTCCCGACCCGATCCCCATCTCAATTCCCGATTCTAATCCCGATCCCGGTCCCGACCCGGTTCATATCCCGACCCCAACCCGCTCCCGAACCGGTTCGAATCCCGATCCCGACCCGGTCCCGACCCAGTTCGAATCCCGACCCCGACCCGGTTCAAATCCCGATCCTTTCCCGGTCCCGACCCGATCCCCATCCCAATTCCCGATCCTAATCCCAATCCCGGTCCCGACCCGGTTCAAATCCCGACCCCAACCCGCTCCCGACCCGGTTCGAATCCCAATCCCGATCCTAATCCCGATCCCGCTCCCGACCCGGTTCAAATCCCGATCCTTTCCCGGTCCCGACCCGATACCCATCTCAATACCCGATTCTAATCTCGATCCCAATCCCGACCCGGTTCAAATCCCGACCCCAACCCGCTCCCGACCCGGTTCGAATCCCGATCCCGACCCGGTCTCGACCCAGTTCGAATCCCGACCCCGACCCGGTTCAAATCCCGATCCTTTCCCGGTCCCGACCCGATCCCCATCCCAATTCCCGATCCTAATCCCAATCCCGCTCCCGACCCGGTTCATATCCCGACCCCAACCCGCTCCCGACCCCCGTTCGAATCCCAATCCCGACCCGGTTCAAATCCCGATCCCGACGCGATCCCGACCCGATTCAAATCCCGATCCCGATCCCGCTCCCGACCCCGACCCGGTTCGAATCCCAGTCCCTACCCCACTCTCGACCCGGTTCGAATCCCGACCCCAACCCGGTCCCGACCCGGTTCGAATCCCTCTCCCGGTCCCGCTCCCGGTCCCGGTGCCGCTGGCGGCGGCTCCCGCCGTGACCCGGATACAGTGGAGCCGCCGCCTCCTCCCCTCCCCCTCCCCATCCCTCCTCCCCTCCCCTCTTCCTCCTCCTCCCCCCTCCCCCTCCTTTTCTTCCCCTCCCCCTCTTCCTCCCTCCCTCCTCCTCCTCCTCCTCCCTCCCTCTCCCCCGCTTTTCCTCCTCTTCCTCCTCTTCCTCATCCTCCTCTTCCTCCCCCGTTTCTCTTCCTTCCCCCCTTTTTTCTTTCCTCCTCCTCCTCCTCCTCCTCTTCCTCCCCCCTTTTCCTTCTCTCCCTCCCTCCTCCTCCAAAAAACTTCCCCGAGGCGTCGCCCAGAAATTCCCGGGATGCCGAAAGAATTCCCAAAAATTTGGCCCCCCAAAATTCCCCTAAGTGCCCAAAGAATTCCCAGAGATTTGCACCAAAATTTCCTAGGATTTGCCCCAAAAATCTCCCAAGGATTTGCCCCCCAAAATTCTCCAAATGCCCAAAGAATTCCCAGAGATTTGCACCAAAATTCCCAAGGATTTAAACCCCAAAATTGTCTAGGATTTGCCCCAAAAAAATCCCCAAATGCCCAAAGAATTCCCAAAAATTTGCTCCAAAAAATTCCCAAGGATTTGCCCGCCAAAAATCCCCAAATGCCAAAATAAATTCCCAAAAAACGCCCAAAGAATTCCCGAAGATTTACCCTTAAAATTCACAAGGATTTGCCTCCAAAATTCCCAAGGATTTGTCCCCCAAAATATCCCCAAATGTCCCCAAAAAAATTCCCCAAATGCCCAAAGAATTCTCAGAGATTTTCACCCCAAATTCCCAGGGATTTAAACCCCAAAATTCCCAAGGATTTGTCCCAAAATTCCCAGATATTTTCACCCCAAAGTTCCCAAGGATTTGCCCCCAAAAAATCCCCAAATGCCAAAAAAAATTTCCAAAAAATGCCCAAAGAATTCCCAAATATTTACCCTTAAAATTCACGAGGATTTGCCCCCCAAAAATTCCCCAGGTGCCCAAAGAATTCCCGGAGATTTGCACCAAAATACCCAAGGATTTAAACCCCAAAATTCCCAAGGATTTGCCCCCAAAAAATCCCCAAATGCCCAAAGAATTCCCAAAAATTTGCTCCAAAAAATTCCCAAGGATTTGCCCCCCAAAAATCCCCAAATGCCAAAACAAATTCCCCAAAAATGCCCAAAGAATTCCCAAAGATTTACCCTTAAAATTCACAAGGATTTGCCCCCAAAATTTCCAAGGATTTTCCCCCCAAAATTCTCCAAATGCCCAAAGAATCCTCAAAGATTTATCCCCAAAATTCCCGATGATTTCTCCCCAAAAATCACCCAAAGGTTTGCCCAAAAAGATTCCAAAAATGTGCAAAAAACTTCCCGAGGATTTGTCCCCCAAAATATGCCCAAATGTCCCCAAAAAATTCCCCAAATGCCCAAAGAATTCTCAGAGATTTTCACCCCAAATTCCCAAGGATTTAAACCCCAAAATTCCCAAGGATTTGTCCCAAAATTCCCAAAGATTTACATCCCAAAGTTCCCACGGATCTGCCCCCAAAATTTCCCCAAATGCCTAAAGAATTCCCAGAATTTGCCCCCAAATTCCCAAGGATTTGTCCCAAAATTCCCAGATATTTTCACCCCAAAGTTCCCAAGGATTTGCCCCCAAAAATTCCCAAATGCCAAAAAAAATTCCCAAAAAAATGCCCAAAGAATTCCCAAAGATTTACCCCAAAAATTCCCAAGGATTTGCCCCCCAAAAGCCAAAAAATTTTCCCCAATTGTCCAAAGGATTCCCAAGAATTTGCCCCAAAAATCTCCAAAGGATTTGCCCCCCAAAAATTCCCCAAATGAGAAAAAAAAATTAAAAAAAAAGAAATCCCCAAATGCCCAAAAAATTTCCAAATATTTATCCCCAAAATTCCCAAAGATTTGAACCCAAAATTCCCAACCCAAAGATTTTGCCCCCCAGATTCCCAGAGACCTGCCCCCAAAAAATTCCTCAAATGCCAAAAAAAATCCCCCAAACGCCCAAAGAATTCCCAGAAATTTACCCCCAAAAATTCCCAAGGATTTGTTCCCAAAATTCCCAAGGATTTGCACCCCAAATTCCAATGGATTTGCCCCAAAAGTCCCAAATATTTGCCCCCAAAAAATTCCCAAATACCCAAAGAATTCCCAAAAATTTAGCCCCAAAATTCCCAAGCCATCAAAAAAATTCCCAAAGAACTCCCCAAGGATTTTCCCCAAAATTCCCAAGAATTCCCAATTTTCCCAGGAATTATTCCCAGTTTTTTCCCCCCTCATTTCATGAACAGCTCCAAGAAAAAATTCCAGGAATTCCTCACTAAATCTATTTTTTATTCACATTACAAACAAAGAAGAAAATCCCAAAAATTCCCAAAAAAACCCCAAAACACTGGGAAAATCTCCGGAATTCCCACCCCAACTATTTCCATCCTGGGAAAAAAAAAAAAAAAATTCCATCCACGAGGATTTTGGGACCAATTCCCAATTTTTTTTTTGTTTTTTTCCAGATTTCGGGATCTTCCAGCTGAATAAATACAATAAATTACGGAACCGCCCGGAATTCCGATTTTTCCAACCTCAAACCCCCCCCAAAAAAAAATTCCAGGATTTTCTCCGACTCCATCCCGTTTTTTTTTCTCCTGGGAAAACTCACGTTTTTCCAGAAAAAAACAGAAATTCCATTTTTTAAAATTTTCTTTATCTACCCTACTTTCCTACTCTACCCTACCCAAATCTACGGCTGGGAATTCCGGGAACAAAAAATTTAAAATTCCCGAATTTTTCTTTCACCCCTCCGGCATTTCCTCCTCTCCGTGACTCCGGAGTCGGGTTCCCATCCCGAAATTCCCGCCGGAATCGTGGAATTCAGCCAAGGATTTTTGGGATTCGACTGAAGGTTTCCCATTTTTTTGGGACTCAACGAAGGATTTTTGGGATTCTACAGAATATTTCCCATTTTTTGGGGATTCATCGAAGGATTTTTGGGACTCAATGGAGGATTTCCCATTTTTTTGGGACTCAGTAAATAATTTCCCATTTTTTTGGGATTCAGTGAAGGATTTTTGGGATTCTATGCAGGATTGCCCATTTTTTTGGGGCTCAACGAATAATTTCCCATTTTTTTGGGATTCAAGAAAGGATTTTTGGGTTTCAACGGAGGATTTTCCATTTTTTTGGGACTCAGTGATGGATTTCCCATTTTTTTGGGACTCAACGAATAATTTCCCATTTTTTTGGGACTCAACAGAGGATTTCCCATTTTTTTGGGATTCATCAAAGGATTTTTGGGATTCAATGGAGGATTTCTCATCTTTTTGGGACTCAGTGATGGATTTTTGGGATTCAATGGAGGATTTTCCAATTTTTTGGGACTCAGCGACAGATGTCCCAATTTTTTGGGACTCAGTGACGGATTTCCCAACTTTTTGCACCTCAACCAAGGACTTCCCACTTTTTTGGACTTCCTCATGAACCTGCCGATGCTTGGCCAACGCCGACGGATCCGAGAAGGATTTCCCGCACTCGGAGCAGATTTTTGGGATTCAACAGAGGATCTTCCAACTTTTTGGGACTCAACGACGGATTTCCCATTTTTTTGGGACTCAGTGACGGGTTTTTGCGACTCAACCAAGGACATCCCACTTTTTTGAGTCTCCTCATGAACCCGCCGATGCTTGGCCAACGCCGACGGATCCGAGAAGGATTTCCCGCACTCGGAGCAGCTTTTCCTGGCCCCGGCTCCGTGCGCCCGCTGGTGCTTCTGGAAGTGGAGCGTGGAGTTGAAGCTCTTCCCGCACTCGCCGCAGACGTGGGGCCGCCCGCCGGCGTGCGTCCGCTGGTGCCGGTAGAGGTGCGACGTCCTGCCGAAACTCTTCCCGCACTCGGGGCACTCGTAGGGCTTCTCTCCGGTGTGGATCCTCTGGTGCCTCTCCCAGTGGGAGCTCCAGGAAAAGCTCTTCCCGCAATCCCCGCACCGGTACGGCTTCTCGGCGCCGCCGTGGAAGCTGCGCCGGTGCCGCGCGTACTGCGAGCGGGCGCCGAAGGCTTTGCCGCACTCCTCGCACCGGAACGGGCCCTCGCCCAGGTGAAGCCGCTGGTGCTTCACCAACGCCGGCGCGTCGCCGAAGCTCTTGCGGCACAGCGAGCACTTGTAGGGTCGGACGCCGGTGTGGGTGCCCTGGTGCCGCTCAAAGTGGAGGATGCTGCCAAAACTCCGCCCGCAGTAGGTGCAGATGTACGAGCGGCCACCAGCATGGCCGCGCTGGTGCCGGTAGAGGTGCGAACTCCTGGAAAAACTCTTCCCGCACTCGGGGCACTCGTAGGGCTTCTCTCCGGTGTGAATCCGCTGATGCCTCAACCAGTGGGAGCTCCACGAAAAACTCTTCCCGCAGTCGCCGCACCGGAACGGCAAATCCCCGGTGTGCAGCCGCCGGTGCGTCGCCAGCTCTTTGTTCCGCCGAAAACTCTTCCCGCACTCCTGGCACTTGTAGGGGAGACCCCGCGGCGCCGAATCCGGCGCCGAGCCCGCGCCGCCATGCCCGCGCTGGTGCCGGTAAAGGTTGGAAGAGACGTTGAAGCTTTTGCCGCAGTGCGAACACCGGAACGGTTTTTCCCCGGTGTGCGTCCGGCGGTGCTTGGAAAAATGGGAGCTGCAGCTGAAGCTCTTCCCGCACTCCGAGCACTCGTAGCTTTTTTGGAGCACGATGATGCTCTTGAAGTTGGCGAAATTCGGCGATTTGGGCGTTCTCCTCCCATTTCTTCCCGACGTCCCGGGGTCGATCTGCTGGACCACGGTCCAGCGCAGAGTTTCGCGCTCGGAGAAGTCGGGATTCGGGAACGACGGCGCGTCCGGGTCCAACTCCACGATTTCGGCCGCGTCCGGAAGGGTCGGGTTCGACTCTGGGGTTCCTGGGGGTTGGGAGAGGAGGGAAAATTGGGAATTTTGGGGTTTTCCCATTTTTTTCCCCATTTTTAATTGAATTTTCCCCATTTTTTGTGGCATTTTCTCAAGTTTTGTGGAATTATTTCCCCATTTTTTCTGGATTTTTTCCTCCTTTTTTTTGGATTTTCCCCCATTTCTGTGGGTTTTTTTCTCCATTTTCTGCGGATTTTATTTTCCCATTTTTTCTGGATTTTCCCCATTTTTTGTGGAATTTTCCCCATTTTTTGTAGAATTTTCCCCATTTTTGTGGGATTTTTTCCCCATTTTTGTGGGATTTTTTTCCCATTTTTTGTGTATTTTTTCCATATTTTTTAATGGATTTTTGCCCATTTTTTGTGGCATTTTCTCCATTTTTGTGGGATTTTTTCCCCATTTCTTGTGGATTTTTTCCTCCTTTTTTTTGGATTCCCCCCCATTTTTTGAGTATTTTTTCCCTCCTTTTTTTTGCGGATTTTTCCCTCCGTTTTTAATAGATTTTTTCCCCATTTTTTTGGGAATTTTACCCATTTTTAAATGTATATTTTTCCATTTTTTTGGGGGGAATTTTTTTTGCCCTTTTTTTGTGTGCTTTCCCCCATTTTTGTGGAATTTTCCCCTCATTTTTTCTGAATTTCCCCTCATTTTTGTGGGATTTTTTCCCCCATTTTTTCATGAAATTTCCCCCATTTTTTCTGGAATCTTTTCCTCATTTTTGCATATTTTCCCTCCCATTTTTGAGGACTTTTTCCCCATTTTTTGTGGCTTTTCCCCCCCATTTTGGGTATTTCCACCCCCTACTTTCTGGATTTTTTGGGTATTTTTCCCCCCATATTTTATGGATTTCACCCCCTATTTTTCATAGAATTTCCCCATTTTTAAAATGCATTTCCATTCTCACGTGTAATGTATTTTTGCTCCATTTTTTGGTAGGATTTTTTCCCATTTTTGTGGGATTTTTTCCCCATTTTTGTGGGGTTTTTCCTCCATTTTTATGGATTTTCACCGCATTTTTTGTGTATTTTCCTCTCATTTTCTGTGTATTTTCCCCCCAATTTTTGTGGATTTTACCTCTTTTTTTTTGTGGCATTTTCTCCATTTTTTGCGAATTTTCCCCTATTTTTTGTCGAATTTCCCCCATTTTTTTGTGGATTCTTTCCTCCATTTTTAATGGATTTTTCCCCATTTTTTATGGATTTCACCCTTATTTTTTGGTAGATTTTCTCCATTTTTTGTGGAATTTTTTTCCCTTTTTGGGGTATTCCCCCCCATTTTTTTGTGGTTTTCTCCCTGTTTTTTTATAAATTTTCCCCGTTTTTTGTAGATTTTCCCCCTCTATTCTTTGTGTATTTTCCTCACATTTTGTGGGATTTTCCCCCATTTTCTTGGCTTTTTTCCCATTTTAATAGAATTTTCCCCCCCACTTTTTGTGAATATTTGTGGCATTTTCCCCATTTTCTGTGGATTTCTCCCCCATTTTTTATGGATTTTTCCCTCAATTTTTCTGGATTTTCTCCCATTTTTTGTGTAATTTCCCGCCCCCATTTTTGTGGAGTTTTTTCCCCTGTTTTTGTTGAATTTTCCCCGTTTATTGCGTATTTTCCCCCCATTTTAAATTGATTTTTTCCCCCATTGTGTGAATTTTTTTCCCCCATTTTTTGTGGATTTTCCCCCCATTTTTTGTGGAATTTTCTCTATTTTTTGTTGATTTTTTTCCCCATATTTTCCATGGATTTTTCCCCCAGTTGTTGTGGATTTCCCCCCATTTTTTCCCAATTTCCCCCTCAACCCCCATCCCAAAAAATCCCAATCCCACTAAAATCCCAAAATTGGATTTTCCCAATTTTCCCCCTCAATCCCACGGGAACGGAAAAATGCCCATTTTAATTTTTGGGATTTTTGGGATGGGGATCGAGGGGAAATTTGGGATTGAATTAAAAAAAAAAGTTGGGATTCCCATGGGATTTCATGGGAATTTCAATCGGGATCGAGGGCACAGATTTATGGGATTTATGGGATTTATTTATGGGATTGATTTATGGGATTGATTTATGGGATTCATTTATGGGATTGATTTATGGAATTTATTTTTGGGATTGATTTATGAGATTGATTTATGGGATGTACTGGATTTATTTATGGGACTGAATTATGGGATTTATAGAATTGATTTATGGGATTTAATTATGGGATTTATTCATGAGATTGATTTATGGGATTGATTTATGAGATTGAATTATGGGATTGGTTTATAGGATTGATTTTTGGGATTGATTTTTAGGATTTATTTAGGGATTGGTTTATGGGATTTTTGGGATTGATTTATGGGATTGATTAATGAGATTTATTTATGGGACTGAATTATGGGATTTATTTATAGGATTGATTTATGGTATTTATGGGATTTACTGGATTTATTTATGGAATTTCTTTACGGGATTTTTGGGATTGATTTATGGGATTGATTTATAGGATTTATGAGATTTATTTTTGGGATTGATTTATGGGATTTATTTATAGGATTGATTTATGGGATTTATAGGATTTGTGTATGGGTTCTGGGGAATTTATTTATGAGATTTATGGGATTGATTTATTGGATTTTTGTGATTTATTTATGGGATTGATTTATGGGATTGATTTATAATACTGGTTTATGGGATTTATTTAAGGGATTTATTTTTGGGATTTTTGGGTTTTATGGGATTTTCCCCAACTTACCCTGCATCCCGTTGGGATCTTCCTCCTCCTCCTCATCCCCAAAAATCACCTCGGGCTCCTCCTCCTCCTCCTCCTCCCCCCACGGATCCATCCTGGAAAATCCCAAAAGAAATAAAAATAAAAATTCCTGGAAATCCCAGACCCAAAAAATCCCATCCCCAAAAATTCCAGGAATTAAACGATCCAAAATTCCCATTTTTACATGAATTAAATGATCCAAAATTCCCATTTTTCCATTAATTAAAGCACAAAAATTCCCATTATCCCAAAAATTCTCATTTTTCCGTTAATCAAAGCACCCAAAATTCCTATTAATTATCCCAAAAATCCCCATTTTTCCCACGAATTAACCCCAACAATCCCCATTTTTCCACTAATTAAAACACCCAAAAATTCCCATTTTTCCCTTAATTAAAACACCCCAAAATTCCCCATTTTTCCATTAATTAAAGCACCCAAAATTCCCATTTTTCCCACGAAGTAGCCCAAACAATTGCCATTTTTCCATTAATTAAAACACCCAAAATTCCCATTAACCCCAAAAATTCCCATTTAACCCACGCATTAACCCCAAAAATCCCCATTTTTCCATTAATTAAAGCACCCAAAATTCCCATTAATTAACCCCAAAAATTCCCATTTTTCCATTAATCAAAGCACCCAAAATTCCCATTAATTATCCAAAAAATTCCCATTTTTCCCATTAATTAAAGCACCCAAATGTCCATTTTCCCCTTAATTAAAACACCCCAAAATCCCCATTTTTCCATTAATTAAAACACCCCAAATTCCCATTAATTACCCCAAAAATCCCCATTTTCCCACGAATTTACCTCAAATATTCCCATTTTTTCATTAATTAAAGCACCCCATAATTCTCATTTTTCCATTAATTAAAGCACCCAAAATTCCCATTAATTACCCCAAAAATTCACATTTTCCCATTAATTAAAGCACCCCAAATTCCCATTAATTACCCCAAAAATCCCCATTTTTCCCACGATTTAACCCCCAAAATCCCGATATTCCCCAAATCCCCACCCCCCCCCCTCCCCCACCCCAAATCCCTCCCCCCAAAAAATCCCAAAAACCCCCCAAAAACCCCCCCAAAATCCCCTCCCCCCACCCCACTTGGGGGACAAAGCCGGGGCGGCTCCGCCTCCCCTCCCCCCTCCCCAAATCCCAAAAAAAACCAAAAAAACGGGAATTTCCCTCCCCCACCCCCCCACCACCCACCCTTAAAATCCGATTTTTTCCCGGTTTTTTTTCCCGTTTTCTCCTTTTTTTTCCCGATTTTCTCCTTCTCGCGCTCCTTCCCCTCCCCCCCCTTTTCTTTTCCTGTCCCCCCCCTTTTTTTTTCCCAAATTCCCGGATTTTTTGATTTTTTTTTTTTTTCCCTTTGCTCCAACCCCCTTCCTGTGTGTCCTGGGATCACGGAGCCGACGTGCAACACCCGCCCCTCCCCCTTTTTAAATTTTATTTTATTTTATTTTTTCCCCATCCCCCCACCCCAAAAATTCCCATTATTTATTTTTTTTTAAATTTTTCCCCCCTGCTCCTCCAGCTTTTCCTCCGCCATCCAGGTAATTAAAAAACCGCGATTTTTCACCCCAAAAAAACCAAATATTCCTCACCTGACCGCGCCCTGAGAATAAAAATCCAATTAATTAAAATTAAAAAAAAAAAGGGGGGGGAGGGGGAGGGGGAGGAAATTCCCAGAAATCTTGGATTTTAACCCTTGGAATTCCCGAATTTTTTTTCCCCCATTCCGGATCCGCTTTTTTTACCCTAAAATCCCCCAAATTCGCGGGTTTTTTGTGGTTTTTATTCTGATTTTTCCCTCTCCTCGTAGCCCGGCGGAGAGACTCCATTTTATCTCTATTTTTTCCTGGGTTTTTTTCCCGTTTTTCCCCGTTTCCCCCCCATTTTCTGCCGCGATTTTCAGGATTTTTCTCACGGTTTTCCCCCCTTATTTTATCCCTCCTTTATTCCCGTTTTTTTTTCTTTCATTTCCCTTTATTCCCGTTTTTGTCCCGTTTTATTTCCCTTTATTCCCGTTTTTTCCCCCTTTTATTTCCCATTTTCTCCAGTTTTTCCCCCTTTTTATTTCCCATTTCCCCCCCTCTTTTATTCCCCTTTTTCTCCTTTATTTCCCATTTTTTTCATTTTTAATTTCCTTCAATCCCCTTTTTAAAAATCCCTTTTTTCTTTAACCCTTTCATCTCCTGGATTTCTTCTCCATGGAAACCCCAAATCCTTCTTTAAGCCCTTCCCAAAATTTGGAAAACCGGGATTAGGGTGGGAATTCAGGTGGGAATTTTTTTTTTTTTGGGGGGGGGAATCTCTGATCCCTAAAAATTCCCTAAAAAATTCCCTTTAAAAAATCCCTTTTAAAAACTCCTCCCCTAAAAAATTCCCTCCCAAAAATTCCCTAAAAAACTTCCCTAAAAATATTCCCCTCCCCCCAAAAAAAACCCTTAAAAAAATCCACTAAAAATCCCTCCCCAAAAAAATTCTCTAAAAAATTCCTTTAAAAAAAAAAAAATCCATTAACAAATCCCTAAAAAAATTCTTCCCCCAAAAAAATTCCCTAATAAAATTCCTTAAAAAAATCCCTTCCCACAAAAAATTCAAAAAAAAATTCACCAAAAAATTCCCAAAAAAGTTCTTCAAAGAAATTCCTTCCCTCAAAAAAATCCCTAAAAAATTCCTTTTAAAAAATCCCTTTAAAAATCTCTAAAAAAAAATCCCTAAAAAAATCCCCCCTAAAAAAAAAAAAAAACCAAAAACAAATATGGAAAAACCCCCAAATTTAAGGAATTTTTTTTTCCTCCAGGATCCCAAAATCTGACCCAGAGCTGTTGGAATTCCAAAGATTTGGGATTTTTTTGCCCCAAAAAAATTCCCAAAAAATTCGGAATTCCTGGAGAAGATGCAGGAGAGCTACGAGAGCGTCATTTCCTTGGGTGAGACCCCAAATTCCTTGGATTTCTCCTTAATTCCTAAATTTTGAACCCCAAAAATTAAATTATTTTGGTCTAAAATTAATTTGGTTTTTAATTAATTTGGGTTTTATTTAATTTGATTTTAAGTGAATTTGATTTGAATTATTTGGGTTTTAAATTAATTTGGTTTTAAATAAATTTGGCTTTAATTTTTTGGGTTATAAATTAATTTGGGTTTAAATAAATTTGGGTTTAATTATTTGGGTTTTATTTAATTTATTCTTTAATTAATCCGGTTTTTAATTATTTTGTTTTTTAATTAATTTGGGTTTGAATGAATTTGGTCTTTATTAATTTGATTTTTAAGTAATTTGGTTTTAATTAATTTGGGTTTTTAATTTAATTTGGGTTTTTTAATGAATTGGGTTTTTAATACATTTGATTTTAATTATATGGGTTTTGAGTTAATTTGGTTTTAGATGAATTTTTTTTTTTTGTTTAATTTGGGTTTTTTAAATTAATTGGGTTTTTAACTAATTAGGTTTTTAACTAATTGGGGTTTTATTAATTGGAGTTTTAAATTAACTTGGTTTTAAATAAATTCAATTTTAATTATTTTGAGTTTCAAATTAATTTGGGTTTTTAATTAAAAACTGATCTGGCCCCGATTCCGGCGGATTTTGCCGGATTTCGGGTCCGAGCCATGCCCGGTTTTTCCCGGCAGCCGAGGAGATCGCCATCAGTTGGCCGCGGATCACGGCGTTCGCCGAATCGCACCGGAGACGGGGCCTGGGCGCCGGTGAGTCAACGGAGCTTGGCCAAGGCAGGGTTGGGCTCTTCCAGTTGGCCAACCCAACCTAGAATGAGTTTAGACTCTTCCATTTGGCCAACTCAACCTAGAATGGGTTGGAGTCTTCCAGTTGGCCAATCCAACCTGGAATGGGTTTGGGCTCTTCCAGTTGACCAATGCAACCTAGGATGAGTTTAGACTCTTCCATTTGGCCAATTGAACCTAGAATGGGTTGTGCTCTTCCAGTTGGCCAACGCAACCTAGAATGGGTTTGGGCTCTTCCAGTTGGCCAACGCAACCAAGAGTAAGTTGGGCTCTTCCAGTTGGCCAATCCAATCTGGAATGGGTTTGGGCTCTTCCAGTTAGCCAATGCAACCTAGAATGGGTTGGGCTCTTCCAGTTGGCCAACTCAACCTTGAATTCATTGCACTCTTCCAGTTGGCCAACGCAACCAAGAGTAAGTTGGGCTCTTCCAGTTGGCCAACGTGACCAAGATCTTTGTTGGTCAACCAAACCAAGAGAGTGATTTGACTCTTCCAGTTGGCCAATGCAACCTAGAATAGGTTTGGCTCTTCCAGTTGGCCAACCCAACCTAGAATGGGTTGGACTCTTCCAGTTGGCCAACTCAACCTAGAATGGGTTGGACTCTTCCAGCTGGCCAATCCAACCTAGAATGGGTTTGGCTCTTCCAGTTGGCCAACCCAAACTAAAATAGGTTTGGGCTCTTCCAGTTGGTGAATCCAACCTAGAATGGGTTTGGGCTCTTCCAGTTGGCCAACATGACCAAGACCCAAAATCCACCCAGGACCCCAAACCCCAAAACCCAGGACCCCAAGCCTGCTTCAAAACCTGTCAAAACCCCAAAAAACTTCCCCAAAATCCCCCCAGGACACCAAAACTTTCCAAAACCCAAAAGCCTTCCCAAAACCTCCTGAAAACCTCCAAAACTTCCCCAAAAATTTCCCCAGGACCCCAAAATCTCGCCCAAACCCCAAAAAAACTCTCCAGGACCCCCAAAAACCTCCCCAAAATACCCAAAAACCTTCCCAAAATTCCCCAAAACCCTAAACGGCCCCAAAACCCAAAAAACCTTCCCAAAAACTCCCCAAAAGCCCAAAAACCTTCCCAAAATTACCCCAAATCCTTCCCGAGCCCCCCAAACCTCCCCCAAATCCTCCCCAGGACTCCAAAATCCTCCCCAAAATTCTCCCAAAACATTCCTAAAATTTCCCAAAATCCTTCCAAAAATGCCAAAACCCTCCCCCAAAACTCCCCCGAACCCCCAAAATGTCCCAAAATTTCCCAAAAACCGTCCCAGCCCCCTTTGTCCCCCTCCAGACGCCGTCCCAGCCTCACCGAGCGACGGCGACGAGGAAGAGCCGCCCCAGGACCCTCTGGAAAAACCCGAAATTTCGGCCACGCCGGCGACGCCAAACCCCAAATCCCCTTCGAGCCCCGACCACCCCAAACCCGGCGCCGAAACGCCGAGAGCCGAACCCCAACCCCCGAAAAAACCCGGCTTGAAGAAATTCCCGCCGCGGAACCTCCGGTGCCACGACTGCGGCAAAGCTCTGGCGCCGCCGAAACGCCGGCGGGGCGCCGCGGAACGAGCCCATAAATGCCAGGAGTGTGGGAAGAGCTTCCGGCTGAGCTCGAGTTTGGTGACGCACCGCCGGCGGCATTCCGGCGAGAATCCCTACAAATGCCCCGACTGCGGCAAATCCTTCAGCGTGGGCTCGGCGTTCATCCAGCACCGACGGGTCCACGCCGGCGCGGCGCCGTGCCGGTGCGGCGTCTGCGGGAAGAGTTTCCCGGCGAGTTCGGCGCTGGTGAAGCACCAAAAGCTTCACCTGGAAGAAAAACCCTACAAGTGCGGCGATTGCGGCAAAGGGTTCAACTGGAACTCCCACCTGGAGCGGCACCGCCGGATTCACACCGGTGAGAAACCCTACGAGTGCCAGGAATGCGGGAAGAGCTTTTCTTGGAGTTCCCACCTGGATCGGCACCGCCGAACCCACGCGGCGGCCGCGGCGTTGGCGGAGCGCTGCGCTGAGTGCGGCCCGGCATCACCGGAATGCGCCAAAAACGCCAAAATCCCCAAAACCCGGCGGGAATCGGCGGAGAAACCGCATAAGTGTGCGGAATGCGGGAAAAGTTTCGGCGTGGCGTCGGCGCTGGCGCAGCACCGGCGCGGCCACGCTCCCGGCAAACCGTACGAGTGCCGGGAATGCGGGAAAAGCTTTTCCTGGAGTTCCCACCTGGATCGGCACCGGCGAATCCACATGGGGGAAAAACCTTTCCGCTGCGGCAGCTGCGGCAAGAGTTTCTCCCAGAGCTCCCATCTGGAGCGGCACCGGAAAATCCACCGGGAGCCGTGCCAGGAATGCGGCAAAAACGGGAAAAAAGAGGGGAAAAAAGGCGGGAAAAACTTCCAAAAATGCTGCGGGATTTTGGAGGACTGCGGTTTGGCGTGGGAGGAGGAGAAGTGCGGGGAGTGCGGCAAAAATTTGGATTTGGGGCCGAGTTTGAAGGATCAAGGGACTCAGACCGGGGAGAAGCCGTTCGCGTGCCCGGAGTGCGGGAAAAGCTTCGGGCAGAATTCGGCGCTGGCCAAGCACCGGCGCATGCACACGGGTGAGAAACCCTACAAGTGCGCCGAGTGCGGGAAGAGCTTCGGCGTCCGCTCCAACCTCATCAAGCACCAACGGACGCACCTGGGCGAGAAACCCTACAAGTGCCCCGAGTGCGGCAAAGGCTTCATCCAAAAATCCGACCTCACCAAGCACCGCCGGATGCACACCGGCGAGAAACCCTACGAGTGCCGCGAGTGCGGCAAGCGCTTCAGCGTCTCCTCCAACCTCATCAAGCACCAGCGCATCCACCTCGGCGAGAAACCCTTCCAGTGCTCCGAGTGCGGCAAGAGCTTCATCCAGCGCTCCGAGCTCACCATCCACCGGCGCGTGCACACCGGCGAGAAGCCCTACAAGTGCCAGGAGTGCGGCAAGTGCTTCAGCCGCAGCTCCCACCTCAACCGGCACCAGCGCACCCACGCCGGCGACAAGGCCGCTCGCGGCGCCGGTGCCGGTGCCGGCGCCGCCTCTTCGCCCTCCTCGGCCTCGGCGGCGCTGGCGGCGTCCGGAGGTTTGGCTTTCCCGGCGTTCCCGGGTTCCTCGGCGGTGCCGGCGGCGTTGGAGCTGCCCTGGGCGTTGGCGCTGCCGGGTCGGGCGTTCCCGGGTTTTCCGGCGGGGTCGGTGGGTAATTAGGGAGAGCGTTGATTAATTAGGGTTGGGTTTGTTTGTTAATGAAGTGGTGAGAACCATTCCATGGTTCCGGTGAGTTCCCGGCGTTCCCAGTGCTCCCAGTGCCCAACTGGGATTGGCCAACCCAATACCCAACCTTGGGTTTGGTCTCCGTTTGTTCCCATTCCATTTGTTGCCCAATTAATGATCTGTAATTAATTAGGGGTGGATTCATTCATTAATTAAGTGAGGAGATGATGAACTCCCATCATTTCATGGTTCTGGAGAGTTCCCGGCATTCCCAGTGCTCCCAGTGCCCAACTGGGATTGGCCAATGCCAAAATTCAAGCTTGTTGTGATGCCATTAAATTTTTATGGCTAATTATCGATCTGTAATTAATTAGAGGGGAATTAATTCATTAATTAAGTGCGGAGATGCAGGATTCCCATCATTTTACGATTCCGGTGAGTTCCCGGCATTCCCAGTGCTCCCAGTGCCCAACTGGGATTGGCCAACCCAACACCCAACCTTGACTTGTTCCCGTTCAATTTTCTCGGCTAATTAACGATCTCTAACTAATTAGGGGTTCTTTCATTTGTTAATTAAGTGGGGAGATGCAGGATTCCCATCATTTTACGATTCCGGTGAGTTCCCGGCATTCCCAGTGCTCCCAGTGCCCAACTGGGATTGGCCAACCCAACACCCAACCTTGACTTGTTCCCATTCAATTTTCATGGCTAATTAACGATCTCTAATTAATTAGGGGTGGATTCATTCATTAATTAAGTGCGAAGATGATGAATTCCCATCATTCCATGGTTCTGGAGGGTTCCTGGCATTCCCAGTGCTCCCAGTGCCAAACTGGGATTGGCCAATCCCAAAATCTGACACCAACGCCGTCGTTTTTCCGGGAATTCCATGGAATTTTGGGAATTTTCTTTTTTGTCCTTCCCGAATTTTCCATTCGTGTTCGTGGTGAATTTTTTTGGGATATTTAAAATTTGTTTTTAAATTTTTTTAGGGATTTTTACTTTTTGGGGACGGGGAGGGAAAAATTTGGGATTTTCCTGAGTGGGGGAAGGGGGGGGAAAAAATTGGGAATGAGGGAGGGAAAAATGAGGAAAAATTAAAATGTGAATTTGGAAAAAAGAAGGAAAAAATGGGAAAATATTCCAGGAAAAAAAAAAAAGTTAAAGTTGGAAATGTGGAAAAATAATGGAAAATTATGGAAAATGTGGAAGAATTATGGAAAATAAAGGAAAATTACGGGAAAATGTGAAAAAAATTATGGGAAATTGTGGAAAAATTGAAAGAAGTGGAAAATTTATGGAAAATAAAAGAAAATTATGGAAAAATGTGGGGAAATATGGGGAAAACGGAAAATATGAAAAAAATGTTAAAAAGCTGGAAAATGATGGAAACTAAAGGAAATTTATGAAAAAAAGTGGGAAAATTAATGAAAATAAAGGAAATTTATGGAAAAATGTGGGAAAATAATGGAAAAAAATGGGGAAAATGGAAAATATAGAAAAATGGAAAAAAGTGGAAAATTTACGGAAAATAAAGGAAATTTATGGAAAAATTTGAGAAAATTATGAGAAAATAATTTTGGAAAATTTTGTCAAAAAAGTGGAAAATAATTGAAAATGTGGAAAAATGGAAAAATGTGGAAAAATTAATGAAAATAAAGGGAACTTATGGAAAAATGTTGGAAAATTCCGGAAAACAGAAAAGAGAAGGAAAAGTGAAGTTGGAATATTGAAAAATTTGGGAAAAAAAAATCAAATTATCCCAAAATTCCAGGAAAAACGAATTCAAGAAATTCTCGAATTTTCGAGATTGAGACAAAGTCGAAATTTTTGTTTTTTTCCAGGAAAAATTCCGGAATTTTCTCCACGATGCCGTCGGAATTTCTTCCCTTTTCCCTGAATTGAAATAAATGTGAAATTCCCGAATTTTCTCTGCTTGGAGTTTTTCTTTTTTCCTTGGAAAATCGGGTCTAAATTTGGGATTTTGCGGGGGTTTTCTCATTTTTGGATTTTTTTTTCCAGGATTTTTTTGGGTTTTTTTTTATTATTAATATTTTATTTTAGGGCGATTTTCCCGATCTTTTAGGGTTGTTTCTTTTTTCTCAGGATTTTTTTGAGTTTTTTTCCTTTTTTTTTTCCCCCCAGGTTTTTTGGGGGGTTTTCCCTTTTTTTCCTGGTTTTTATTTCCAGGTTTTTTTAGGGTTTTTTTCCCCCAGGATTTTTCAGTTCTTTTTCACAGATTTTTCGGGGGTTTTCCCATTTTTTCAGGCTTTATCCCCCCCTTTTTTTTTTCAGTTTTTTTAGGGTTTGTTTTCTTATTTTTTAGTGGTTTTTTTCCAGGTTTTTTAGGGGTTTTTTTCCCCCTGATTTTTCAGGTTTTTTCCTTTTTTTAAAGATTTTTTTCTCCCCATTTTTTGGAGTTTTTTCCAGTTTTTCAGGGGCTTTTTCCCCCTTTTTTTTTGTTTTTTTCCCAGATTTTTTAGGGCGTTATTCCAGGTTTTTTAGGGTTTTTTTCCAGAGTTTTCAGGTTTTCCCGGGTTTTTTGAGGTTTTTTTCTTCCATTTTTTTGGGGAAAAAAACCCCCCAAAACAAAGGAGAAAACACCCAAAAATTCCCAAAAGTAAAAGGGGATGATCCCAAAAAAATTAAAAAATTCGTGGATGAGAGGAGAAAAACCAGGATTGGAAAAGAAAGGATTACAACAAGAAGGAATTTTATTGATATCAACAATTTTTCGGGATTTCCCCCCCAAAATTCCCAAATTCCTGAAGTTTCCTGGAATTCCAGAGGGGGGTGGGGGAGGATTTTTGGGGTTTTTTTGGGGGGAAAAATCCATGGAAATTCCCAGGGCTGCCTCGAACCGGGGGATTCTCATCACAGCCCCCCCATAAAATCCCAGAATTCCCAAAATTCCCGGAATTCCCAAAAATTCCTGAAATTCCCAAAAATTCCCCTTTAGTGCAATTGGGTTTCTGTCTCGGTTTTGGGTGGGAAAAGGGGGAATTATCCAAAAAAAAAAAAAAAAAAAATCAGGAATTTTGTGGGCAACGAGGAATTTTGTGGGATGGGATTCCTGAAATTCCCAAAAATCCGGGATTTAAACCCAAATTCCCCCGAAATTCAAGGATTTATTCCCAAAAAATCCCAAATTCCAAGGATTTCTTCCTGAATTCCAGGGATTTGTTCCCAAAAAATCCCAAATTCCAAGGATTTGTTCCCAAAAAATCCTAAATTCCAAGGATTTATGCCCAAAAAATCCCAAGGAATTCAATCCAAGAATACCCCAAAATTCCAAGAATTTATTCCAAAAAATCCCAAATTACTAGGATTTATCCCTAAAATCCAAAGGATTTAACCCCGAAATCCCAAAATTCCAAGAATTTATTCCCAAAAAAATTTTAGAGAATTTTTTAGGGCATTTTTTAGGGCATTTTGTGGAATTTTTATGAAACTTTAGGGATTTTATGGGAATTGTTGGGATTTTTTTGGGATTTTTAAGGATTTTGTAAAATTTTTTGGGTATTTTGGGATTTCTGGATTTTTTGGGGGAGTTTTTGGAATTTCATGGAAATTTTTAGGGAATTTTTGGATTTTTTAGGAATTTTTCAGGATTTCCCTGGGATTTTTTTTTAATTTTATTTTTCCAGGATTTTATGGGATTTCCATGGGATTTTCCAGGATTTTTTTTTTTTTTGTTTTTTCAGGATTTCCTTGGGGTTTTCTGGGATTTTCCTGGAAACTTTTTTATTATTTCCCAGCAATTTTTGGGATTTCCCAGGAATTTTTGGGATTTTCCAAGATCTTCCAGGAATGTTTGGGATTTCCTTGGGATTTTTCAGGAATTTTTGGGATTTCCCAGGAATTTTTGGGATTTCCTTGGGATTTTTCAGGAATTTTTGGGATTTCCTTGGGATTTTTCGGGATCTCCCTGGGATTTTTTATTTTATTTCATTTTCTATAATTTTGTGGGATTTCCTTGGGATTTCCCAGGAATTTTTGGGATTTCCTTGGGATTTCCCAGGAATTTTTGGGATTTCATTGGGATTTTCCTGGAAACTTCGTTATTTTTATTATTTTTCAGGATTTTTTTGGGATTTCCATGGGATTTTCAGGGAATTTTTGGGATTTCCTTGGGATTTTTCGGGATCACCTGGGATTTTTTTTTTTAATTTCATTTTTTATAGTTTTGTGGGATTTCCTTGGGATTTCCCAGAAATTTCTGGGATTTCCTTGGGATTTCCAGGGAATTTTTGGGATTTCCTTGGGATTTTACGGGATCTCCCTCGGATTTTTTATTTTATTTTTTATAATTTTGTGGGATTTCCCTGGGATCTTCCAGGAATTTTTGGGATTTCCTTGGGATTTTTCGGGATTTCCTTGGGATTTTCAGGGAATTTTTGGGATTTCCTTGGGATTTCCTTGGAATTTTTAGGATTTCCTTGGGATTTTTCGGGATCTCCCTCGGATTTTTTATTTTATTTTTTATAATTTTGTGGGATTTCCCTGGGATCTTCCAGGAATTTTTGGGATTTCCTTGGAATTTTCTGGGATTTTCCTGGAAACATTTTTATTTTTATTATTTTTCAGGATTTTTTAGGATTTCCTTGGAATTTTCCAGGATTTTGTGAGATTTCCTTGGGATTTTCTGGGATTTCCCTGGAAAGTTTTTAAATTCTTATTATTTTCCAGGAATTTTTGGGATTTCCTTGGGATTTTCCAGGAATTTCCAGGATCTTCCAGGAATGTTCAGGATTTCCTTGGGGTTTTCAGGGAATTTTTGGGATTTCCTTGGGATTTCCCAGGAATTTTTGGGATTTCCCAGGAATTTTTGGGATTTCCTTGGGATTTTCCAGGATCTTCCAGGAATGTTTGGGATCTCCCAGGAATTTTTGGGATTTCCTTGGGATTTGCTGCGAATTTTTTGGGATTTCCTTGGGATTTCTCAGGAATTTTTGGGATTTCCCAGGAATTTTTGGGATTTCCTTGGGATTTTCCAGGAATTTCCAGGATCTTCCAGGAATGTTTGGGATTTCCCAGGAATTTTTGGGATTTCCTTGGGATTTGCTGCGAATTTTTGGGATTTCCTTGGGATTTTTCAGGAATTTTTGGGATTTCCCAGGAATTTTTGGGATTTCCTTGAGAATTCCCGGGAATTTCTGGGATTTCCCAATCCCCCTCTGTCGAATCCCTCGCCAAAATCCCAAAATCTCCTCCGTCCAAAAAAAACCCAAACCCCTCAGAGGCTGACGCTCCGGTGGTGCCGAAAATTCCGGCGCTTCTCCCTCTCCTCCCTCCCCTCCCCCAGCTCCTCGCTGTGCAGGCTCAGCGCGTCGGGAATTCCCGAAATTCCCGGAATTCCTGACAAATGTTCCACCGAGTCGAACTTCTGCAGGTCCGAGGCGATGGTCTGCAGGCTCAGCACCGACAGGGAATCCCCCGAATCCGAAATTCCCGCCGCCGTCCCGCCGTCCTCGCCGGCCACTCCCGGGATTTCCTCGGCGACGCCGCCGGTTTCGCCGGGAATTCCGGGAATCCTGATCTCGCCGGGAATTCTGATTTCGCCCTGAATTCCAGAAATCCCACGGATTTCACCGGGAATTCCGCTGATTTCCTCAGGAATTCCGCTGATTTTGCCGGGAATTCTGCTGGTTTCCCCCGAAATTCCACGGATTTTGTCGGGAATTCTGCTGATTTCGCCCTGAATTCCAGAAATTCCACGAATTTCACCAGGAATCCCACTGATTTTATCAGGAATTCCAGGAATTCTGCTGATTTCACCCTGAATTCCAGAAATTCCACCGGGAATCCCGCTGATTTCCTCAGGAATTCTGCCGATTTCACCAGGAATTCCTGGAATTTTGCCGGGAGTTCTGCTGATTTCGCCGGGAATTCCAGGAATTCCATGGATTTCACCAAGAACTCCAGGAATTTTGCCTGGAATTCCAGAAATTCCACGGATTTCACCAGGAATTCTGTTGATTTCACCTGGAGTTCTGTTGATTTCATCGGGAATTCCACGGATTTTCTCGGGAATTCTGCCGATTTCACCGGGAATTTCAGAAATCCCGCTAATTTCACCAGGAATTCTGCTGATTTCACCGGGAATTCCAGGAATTTTGCCTGGAATTCCATGGATTTCGCCAGGAGTTTCAGAAATCCCATGGGTTTCACCGGGAATTCCGTCGGTTTCTTCGGGAATTCCGCTGATTTCGCCGGGGATTTTGGTGATTTCGCCAGGAATTCTGCCAGGAATTCCGGGGATTTCGGGGTTTTGGGGCCCCCCCTCGGCTCCCAGGGGGTTTTCCCGATGTTTTTTCCGGAGGATTCTCTGGAATCTTCGGGCGTGGATCTCCTCGCTGATCTGCTCCAAATTCCGCAGGGCCACGGAATAACGGAGCTTGGCCTGGGACACGGCGGATTCCAGGGAATTCACGCGGGATTTGTGCTCCTGGAAAAGGAGGAAAGGTCGGGAATTCCGAGGAATTCCCGAAAATCCTAAAAATCCGGGTGACAATTCGGTGAAAATCGGTAAAAATTTGATAAAAATCGATAAAAATTCGATAAAAATCGGTTAAAAATTGATTAAAATCCGTTTAAAATTTCATTAAAATCCATTAAAAATTTTGCTTATTCCCAAAAAATTTCCAGGAATTTCTGAAGTTTCCAGAGAATTCCAGCATATTTATTTTATTCCATAAAGGTTCAGGAAAATCCCCCAAAAAACTGGATTAAAATTGATAAAAGTTTGATTAAAGTTCATTAAAATCGGATTAAAACACAATAAATTTAGTTAAAATCCCTAAAAAAGAAATTGTTTTTTCCCAAAAAAATTCCAGGGAATTTTAAAGATTCCAATGAATTCCAAAGAATTCCTTTTATTCCATAAAAACTTGGGAAAGATAAAAAAAAATTGGATGAAATCCATAAAATTTAATCAAAATATGCAAAAATTCAACTAAAATACCTGAATTTTTTTTTTATTTCAAAAAAATTCCAAGGAATTTTAAAGATTCCAAAGGATTCCAAAGAATTCCTTTCATTCCATAAAAATTTGGGGAAAATCCCCCAAAAATTGGATTAAAATTGATAAAAGTTTGATTAAAATCTGTTAAAAATTGATTCAAATCCAATAAAATTGGTTAAAATCTATAAAATTGTGTTTATTCCCTAAAAATTACAAGGAATTTCTAAAGATTCCAAGGAATTCCTAAAAATTCCTTTTCTTCCCTAAAAATTTGGGAAGAACCCTAAAAAATTGGAATAAAATCAATAATAATTGGATTAATATCCTTAAAAATTGGGGTTTTAATTCCTTAAAAATTCCTTTAAAAAATCCTTTAAAGTTCCTTAAAAATTCCATAAAAATTCCTCGAAAATTGCTTTAAAAATGATTTTAAAATTTTGTAAAACTTCTGTAAAAATCCCTTAAAAATTCCTTTAAAACTCTGTAAAAATTTCTCTAAAACTCTGTAAAATTCCTTTAAAATTCCTTAAAAATTCTTTAAAAATTTCTTTTAAAATCCTTAAAAATTCAGTAAAAATTCCTCAGAAATTCTGTAAAAAATCCTCAAAAATTCCATTAAAATTCCTTAAAAATTCCTTAAAAATTCCATAAAAATTTTTTTATAATTACATTAAAATTCCTTAAAAATTCCTTAGAATCCCCAGAAATGGATGGGAAAAAGAGGGATCTGAACCTCCCAGTCCCTCCCAGTTTGTCCCAGTCCCTCCCAGTGCTCCCAGTATGAACTCCAATCCCATTCCCAGTGCCCCAAACTGATCCCAGTGCCCCTCCCAGTATTCCCAGTCCCTCTCCCAGTCCTCCCAGTATCTCCAGAATCTGATCAGATCCTTCCCTCCCACTGTTCCCAGTTCCCTTTAATCCCATTCCCAGTGCTCCCAGTTCCCTTTAATCCCTCTCCCAGTTTCCCAAACTGATCCCAGTCCCTCGCCCAATCCCTCCCAGTATTCCCAGTGCCTCTCCCAGTGCTCCCAGTACCTCCAAGTTCTTCTCAAATCCTTCTCTCTCACTTCTCCCAGTTCCCTTTAATCCCATTCCCAGTGCTCCAAACTGATCCCAGTCCCTCCCAGTCGCTCCCAGTCGCTCCCAGTGCTCCCAGTACCCACAGTCTCTGGTTGAACTGGGCCTTGAGCTTGAAGTAGGGCCGGCTCCCAGTGCTCCCAGTTCCCCCAGTATCCACTCCAATCCCATTCCCAGTGCCCCAAACTGATCCCAGCGATCCTCCCAGTCCCTCTCCCACTGCTCCCAGTTCCCTTTAATCCCATTCCCAGTGCCCCAAACTGATCCCAGTGCCTCTCCCAGTCCCTCCCAGTTTCTCCCAGTCCCTCCCAGTTGCTCCCAGTACCTCCAGCCTCTGGTTGAACTGGGCCTTGAGCCTCAAGTAGGGCCGGCTCCCAGTGCTCCCAGTTCCTCCAGTATCCACTCCAACCCCATTCCCAGTGCCCCCAAACTGATCCCAGCGATCCTCCCAGTCCCTCCCAGTATTCCCAGTCCCTTTCCAAGCACTCCCAGTGCTCCCAGTTCCCTTTAATCCCATTCCCAGTGCCCCAAACTGATCCCAGTGCCCCTCCCAGTCGCTCCCAGTGCTCCCAGTACCTCCAGCCTCTGGTTGAACTGGGCCTTGAGCTCGAAGTAGGGCCGGCTGCGGGCGATGTCGCGCCGCAGGGATTTCTGCAGCCGCTGCACCTCGGCCTCGGCCTCCTGGCACAGCCGGGTCACCCTCTGGTGCTCCCTCTCGCTCCAGAGCCGCTCCTGCTCCGCCTCGTTCACCTGAGATTCCCAAAATTCCCAGATTCAATTCCCAAAATTCCTGACTTTCTTGGTGCCGTGGTCGAGCATCTCCTCCCATGCGCGCTCCAGTCGGTTTCTCCCATTCCCAACTTTGCCAAATCTTCTCTAACCATTTCTAAATTCCCAATCCCAAAATTCCTGGATTTAATTCGCAAAATTCCCAGATTTAACTCCCAAAATTCCTGGATTGATTCCTGACTTTTTTGGTGCTGTGGTCGAGCATCTCCTCCCATGTGCGCTCCAGTCGGTTTCTCCCACTCCCAACTTTGCAAAACCTTCTCCAACCATTCCCAAATTCCAAATCCCAAAATTCCCAAAATTTCCAGAGTTAATTCCCAAAATTCCCAGATTTAATTCCCAAAATTATTGGATTTAATTCTCAAAATTCCTGACTTTCTTGGTGCTGTGGTTGAGCATCTCCTCCCATGCACGCTCCAGTCGGTTTCTCCCATTCTCAACTTCGCCAAACCTTATCCAACCCATCCCAAATTCCAAATCCTGAAATTCCCAGATTTAATTCCCCAAATTTCCAGATTTAATTCCCAAAATTCCCAGATTTAATTCCCAAAATTCTCAAAATTCCTGGAATTCCTGACTTTCTTGGTGCCGTGGTCGAGCATCTCCTCCCATGTGCGCTCCAGTCGGTTTCTCCCATTCCCAACTTCGCCAAACCCTTTCCCACCCATCCCAAATTCCAAATCCCAAAATTCCCAGATTTAATTCCCCAGATTTCCAGATTTAATTCCCAAAATTATTTGATTTAATTCCCAAAATTCCCAGAATTCCTGATTTTCCTGGTGCCGTGGTTGAGCATCTCCTACCAGATGGGCTCTAGTCGGTTTCTCCCATTCCCAACTTCGCCAAACTTTTTCCGACCGCTCCCAAACCCCAGAATTCCCAAAATTTTGGGATTTAACTCCCAGAATTCCCGACCTTCCTGGTGGCGTGGTTGAGCATCTCCTGCCAGGTGGGGTCCAGCCGGTTCTTGCCCGTGCCCAGCCCCTGCTCTGCCACCATCACCATCTCCCGCGCCGCGTTGTGCATCCCCACTGCGCGCTCGTACCGCAGCGCAGCCCGCTGCGTCTCCTGCTGCGCCTGGAAAAAAAAAAACGGGAATTTTGGGGATTATGGGGGAATTCTGGGAATTTTGAGGATGGTGGAGAGAGGGGTTTGGGGGTGTTGAGTGGGTGGGGTGTGTTGGAAATGGTTTGGGGTTGGAGAAAGTTTGGGGTGGGAGGTTTGGGATGGGATTGGGATGAGAGAAGGTTTAGGATGCATGAAGAAGGTTTGGGATGGGATTTGGGATTGGAGAAGGTTTGGGATGGGTTGGAGAAGGTTTGGGATGGGATTTGGGATCTGGGATGAGAGAAAAGTTTGGGATTGGTTGGGGAAGGTTTAGAATGGGATTGGGATGGGATTTGGGATTGGAGAAGGTTTGGGATGGAATTTGGGATGGATGGAGAAAGGTTTGGGATGAGATTGGGATGGGATTGGGGAAGATTTGGGATTGCAGAAAGTTTGGGATTGGAGAAGGTTTGGGATGGGATTGATGGAGAAAGGTTTGGGATGGGATTGGAGAAAGGTTTGGGATGAGATTGGGATGGGATTTGGAGTGGAGGTTTGGGATGGATGGAGAAGTTTTGGGATGGGATTTGGGATTGGAGAAAGGTTTGGGATGGGATTTGGGATTGGAGAAGGTTTGGGATAGATGGAGAAGGTTTGGGATGGGATTGGAGAAAGTTTGGGGTGGGAGGTTTGGGATGGGATTGGGATGAGAGAAGGTTTGGGATGGATGGAGAAGGTTTGGGATGAGTGGGATGGAATTTGGGATTGGAGAAGGTTTGGGATGCATGGAGAAGGTTTGGGATGGGACTTGGGATTGGAGAAGGTTTGGGATGGATGGAGAATGTTTGGGATGGGATTTGGGATTGGAGAAGGTTTGGGATGGATGGAGAAGGTTTGGGATGAGATTGGGATGGGATTTGGGATTGGAGAAGGTTTGGGATGGATGGAGAAGGTTTGGGATGAGATTGGGATGGGATTTGGGATTGGAGAAGGTTTGGGATGGATGAAGAAGGTTTGGGATGGAATTTGGGATGGGATTTGGGATTGGAGGTTTGGGATGGGATTGGGGAAGATTTGGGATTGGAGAAGGTTTGGGATGGGATTTGGGATTGGAGCAGGTTTGGGATGAGATTCCCCATGTTCCCAGACTTTTCTGCCATTTCTCCCCATTTCTCCTGTAGTTTTATTCTGGGCTTTTTCCTTTTTTTCCCTATTTTTTCCCAATTTTCCCCCATTTTTTCCTTCTTCTCCCATTTCCCCCCTTATTTACAATTTCCCCTTTTCTCCAATTTTTTCCCTATTTTTTTCCCACTTCACTACTGTTTTCCCCCCATTTTTTCCCATTTCCCCCCCATTTTTCCTGGAATTTCTTCCAGGATTTTTTTGTTTTTTTCCCATTTTTCTCCAATTCTCCCCATTATTCCCTCTTTCCCCATTTCCTCCCTTCTTTACATTTTCCTATTTTTCCCATTTTTTTTCTCTTTTCCCCCCCATTTTTCCTCCCATTTTCTCCGCATTTCTCTTGTGATTTTTTCAGGTTTTTTTCCCAATTTTCCCCCATTTTTCCTCCATTTTTCCTGCGACTTTTCCGAATTTTTTTGTTTTTCCCCTTTTTGTTTCCTATTTTTTCCCAATTTTCCCTCTCTTTTCCCATTTTTTTTCCTTATTTCCAATTTTCTCTTTCTTCCCAATTTTTTCCCAAATTTTTTCTCTTTTTTTTCCCCATTTTTCTCTCGATTTTTCCCCCTTTTTTCCCCATTTCTCCTCCGATTTTCTCCGGGTTTTTTTTTGTTTTTTCCCAATTTTCCCACTTTTCCCGTTTTTCCCAATTTCCCCATTTTTTTCCCCCAAAGCCCAGCACCTCCTTGGCTCTCCTCCTGGCCTCGTAGTAGGGCCGGGCGCTTCGATGCAGGTTCCCAGCTGGGATCCCTGGGAATTCAATTTCGAGGCGGAATCCGAGAGGATCGTGGCGATAAGCGAGAGCAGGGTGACCCTGGAAAACCAGTTTGGGACTGGTTAGGACTGGTTTGGGATTGGGAAACCAGTTTGGGACTGGTTCGGTATGGGAAAACCAGTTTGGGACTGGTTTGGACTGGGAAAACCAGTTTGGGATTGGTTCGGACTGGTTTGGGATTGGGAAACCAGTTTGGAACTGGTTCAGACTGGGAAACCAGTTTGGGACTGGTTCGGACTGAGAAAACCAGTTTGGGATTGGGAAACCAGTTTGGGACGGGTTCGGACTGAGAAAACCAGTTTGGGATTGGGAAAACCAGTTTGGGACTGGTTCAGACTGGTTTGGGATTGGGAAACCAGTTTGGGACTGGTTTGGACTAGTTTGGACTGGGGAAAACCAGTTTGGGACTGGTTCGAACTGGGAAAACCAGTTTGGGATTGGTTCGGACTGAGAAAACTAGTTTGGGATTGGGAAACCAGTTTGGGATTGGTTCGGACTGGGAAAACCAGTTTGGGACTGGTTCGGACTGGTTTGGGATAGGGAAACCAGTTTGGGACTGGTTTGGACTAGTTTGGACTGGGGAAAACCAGTTTGGGACTGGTTCGGAATGGTTTGGGATTGGGAAACCAGTTTGGAACTGGTTCAGACTGGGAAAACCAGTTTGGGACTGGTTTGGGATGGGGAAAACCAGTTTGGGACGGGTTCAGGCTGGTTCAGACTAGTTTGGACTGGCTTGGCACTGGTTCGGACTGGTTTGGGATTGGGAAACCAGTTTGGGACTGGTTTGGACTGGTTCAGAGTGGTTTAGGATTGGGAAACCAGTTTGGGACTGGTTCGAACTGGTTTGGGATTGGGAAACCAGTTTGGGACTGGTTCAGACTGGTATGGACTGGTTCAGACTGGGAAAACCAGTTTGGGATTGGTTTGGGGCTGGATTGGGATTGGGAAAGGGTTTGGAACCAGTTTGGGACTGGTTCGGACTGGTATGGACTGGTTTGGATTGGGAAAACCAGTTTGGGATTGGGAAACCAGTTTGGGACTGCGAAACCAGTTTGGGACTGGTTTGGGATTGGGAAAGGATTGGGAAACCAGTTCAGGATTGGTTTGGACTGGGATACCAGTTTGGGATTGGGAAAACCAGTTCACCTCAGTTCCCTCCCAGTTCATCCCAGTCTCTCCCAGTTTATCCCAGTCCCTCCCAGTTCCCTCCCAGTTTATCCCAGTCCCTCCCAGTCCATCCCAGTTCCCTCCCAGTCCCTCCCAGTCCATCCCAGTTCCCTCCCAGTCCATCCCAGTCCATCCCAGTCCATCCCAGTTCCCTCCCAGTTCCCTCCCAGTTTATCCCAGTCCATCCCAGTTCCTCACATCCAGCTCCAGCTCCCCCCGGTTGATTTCAGCGTTGGCCTCGTTCAGGTGCTCGAGCTCCTCCTGGAAACCCAAAAACAATTTGGGATCAAAACCCCAAAAATTCTCAAAATCTGAGAAAATCTGAAAATTTGGGATAAAAAATCCCAAACATTTGGGAAAAAAAATCCCAAAACTTTGGGAAAAAAAATCCCAAAACTTTGGGATAAAAACCCCAAAAATTTGGGATAAAAACCCCAAAAATTGGGGTAAAACCCCCAAAAATTCGGAAAAAAAATTCCCAAAATTTGTGCTAAAAACCCCCAAAAAATTGGGATCAAACCCCCAAAATTTGGGGGGAAAAAAATCGCAAAATTTGGGATAAAAACCCGAAAAATTTGGGATAAAAAGTCCAAAAATTTGGGAACAAACCCCCCAAAATTTGGGGAAAAAAACCCCAAAAATTGGGATGGAAACCCAAAAAATTTGGGAACAAAAGCTTCAAAAAGTTTGGGCTAAAAGCCCAAAATTTGGGATAAACCCCACAAAACTTGGGGAAAAAAAATCCCAAAATTTGGGATAAAAACCTCAAAATTTCCCTCAAATCCGAAAATTTTGGGTTTTTTTTCTCAAAATTTTCCAAATTTTGGGATTTTCACCCAAAATTCCAAAATTTTGGCCCCAACCTTCCAAAATTTTCAGGTTTGACCCCAAAATTTCGACCCCAAAACCCCCAAAACCCCAAATTTTGTGGATTTTTCCCTCCAAAACACCAAAATTCAAACCCCAAACCCCCCAAAATTTTGGGATTTTTTTCCACATTTCCCAAAATTTTGGGATTTCGTCCCAAAATTCCCAACACTTTTGGAATTTATCCCAAAATTCCGCCCAAAATTCCAAAATTTACCCCCAAAAATTCGAAATTTTCTGGGATTTTTCCCTCTAAAACCCAAAAATTCGAGCTCCAAAACCCCCCAAAATTTTGGGGTTTTTTTCCCAAAATTTCCCAAATTTTGGGATTTTCACCCAAAATTCCAAAATTTTGGCCCCAACCTCCCAAAATTTTCAGGTTTGACCCCAAAATTTCAACCCCAAAATCCCCAAAATTCCAATTTTTTGGGGATTTTCCCCTCCAAAACCCCAAAATTCGAGCCCCAAACCCCCCAAAATTTCAGAATTTTTTCCCAAATTTCCCAAATTTTGGGATTTTCACCCCAAATTCCCACCTGGATCCGGGGGTCCAGCTCTTCCTCCTCCTCCTCCTCCTCGTCCTTGGGGGGATTCCCGGGATTTTCTGAATCCCCCATTTTGGGACCCTCCAAAATTCCAGGGGGCCATCCAAGGTGGGGGAGGGGCCTCAGTTCATTTTTTGGGGAATTTTGGGGGTGGGGGGGAGGGGCTGGAAGAGAAAAAAAAATAAAATTTTGGGGTTTTTTAGCAAAATTTTGGTTTTTTGTTGAATTTTTGGGAGAGTTTTGAGTTTTTTAAAACGGGGAAATTTCCAGAATTTTGATTTTTCCCAAAAATTGGGCAAAATTCCCCAAATTCCAAAAAAATTTCTTGAAATGCCTGAGAAAAGTTTCCCAAAAATTCCCAAAAATTTCCCCAAAATTCTCCCAAATTTTTTTTTTTTAAATTCCCCAGAATTCCCCCAAAATTCCCGAAAAAATTCCCTAAAATTCTGGAAAAATTTTCCCCAAATTTCTGAAAAATTCCCCCAAAATTCCTGAAAAAAAATTCCCCCAAATTCCTGAAAAATTTCTTCCAAAATTCCTGAAAAAAATTCTTCCAAAATTCCAAAAAAATTCCCCAAAATTCCCCAAAAAATCCCCAAAATTCCACCCATAGATCCCAAAAAGTCCCAAAAAATCCCCAAAAATCTCTGAAAATCCCAAATTCCCCCAAAAATTCCCCAAAAATTCCCCAAAATTCCCCCAAATTCATCCCCTAATCTCCTCAATGACCCCAAAATTTCCCCGAAATTCCCCAAATTCTCCCCAAAAATCCCCAAATTCAGCAAAAAATCCCGAAATTCCACTCGAACCCCCCAAAATCACCCCCAGACCCCCAAAATTCCACAACGATCCCAAAATTTCCACAAAATTTCCACAAAATCCCCCAAAAATCCCCCCAAATCTCTCCCAAAACCCCCCAAATCCCCCCAAAAATCCTCCCAAAATCCCCCTCAAACCCCCCAAAACCCCCCACAGCCACAACCCCCAAACCCCTCCCCCCTCCCCTCCCCCCCACCCCAAGAATTCCCAAATTTTCTTCAGAATTCCCAAAAAATTCCCAAATTTCCCCAGATTCCCTCCCGCCCCCCCCCGGGCCTGTGTTTACCCCCGCTCCGCCAGCGCTGAGGGGCCGCTCCCCCACCGGAAGCGGAAGTGCGCCTCAGCCTCCTCTTTCCGTACAACATGGCGGCGCCCATTGTGCCTTTTCAAACCCCGCCTTTCCCCCTTAAATCCGCTTCCCCGCTGCTTTAAATCGGCGAGAAGGGATAAATCGCGACAGCGAATCCGCTGCGCGCGGTTTGGTTGCGATTGGGTTTGAAATTTGGGTTAAAATCGCAGCGGGGATGGTGAAAAGGCGCCGGCATCTTGTTGACTGGACCCGCCTCGCCTCAAGATGGCGGCGGCGGGAGACGAACCAGCAGGAAAGTTGGAAGAAATCACCATAAATATGAGGGGGAAAAGATCCTCAAGTCTCCCAGAGCTTCTTAAACCTTTCCAGACGTTTCCAAATCCTCCCCGTTTTCATTTTACACTTGGTTTCGCCCTCACATCCGGCGCCACACAGGAAGCGGAAGTTCCGCCATCTTCCTCTTGCCGTACAACATGGCGGCTCCCTGTGCTCGCTACACTCTTTACATTTTCGCCACCTACACAATTTCTGGAAGCTCAAATCGCTCCCGATTATGAAATCGGTGACGGTGAATCCGCCGCGATAAATTTGGGTCCGATTCGGTTTGAAACCCGGCAAGAATCAGAACCGGAAGTGGCTCCATGGGTGCCGCCATCTTGCCTTACGGCACCGCCCCGCCTCAAGATGGCGGCGTGAGGGGGGGGAGCTGCCGCCATTTTGAATATCTTTGTTTTATTTGAAATTTGGGAGGGAAATTTGGGATCGGGACCGAAATTTGGGATCGCGATCGGGATTCGGGATCGGGATTTTTTTCCCGGTTCCCTTTTGGTGGAATTCCGGGAAAAACTCCGGAATTCCCGGCGCTTCTCCCTCTTTCCTCTTCCCAAATTCCATTTTTTTCCCCAAATTCCTCCTTTTTTTTCCCCCCAAATCCCAATATTTTTCCCAAATCTCTCTTTTTTTCCCCAAATCCAGCCTTTTTCCGTTTCTCCTTTTTCCACCCATCCCAAAATCCACAAAAAAATCCCCCAAAGAACGAAAAAGAACACAAAACATAGTAAAAACAAAAACCAAAAAACCCCAGAAAAACAAAAAACAAAAAACCCAAGCAAATAAAAAAACCCCACCAAAAAAAAACCAAAAAACCCATGAAAAACAAAAAACAATACCAAAAAAACAAAAAACAAAACAAACAAAAAAAACCCACAAAAAACTAATCCAGGAATTATCCCAAAAATCCCTCCCAGAAATTACAGGATTTTTGTGGGTTTTTTTTAAATTTTCTTTTTTTTAATCCAGTGGGAAGTTTTAATGATTAAAAAAATGAGAATTTGGGGTGGAATAAGAGGAAAAAATTGGGAATTTGGGGCAGAATTTGAGATTTTGATCCTGTCAGGGGGAGGGAAAATCCTTGAATGTTGGTGTCCCTTAAAAAATCCCAAAATTTCCACCCCTAAATCCTCAGAATTCCCCCAAATCCCCCCAAAATCCAAATTTTCCCCCTACAATTCCACCCAAAATTCCCCGGAAAAATCTCCAAAATCCCCCCAAATTCCCAAAATGTCCCAAAATCCCCAAATTTCCTCCCAAATTCTCCAAAATGCAAAAAAATCCCCCCAAAAATCCCAAAAATTCGCCAAAAATTCTCAAATCTCCCAAAATTCTGCCACAAATCCAAAATTTTCCCGCCAAAATCCTCCAAATGCCCCCCCCCAATCTCAAAATTTCCTCCCAATCCCCCCAAAATCCCAAATTTATTCCTCATAATCCCCCCAAAATCCCCAAATTTTCCCAAAATTTCCCCCAAAATCTCCCCAAGTCCCCCCAGAATTTTCAAAATTCCCCGAAATCCCAAAAATTCTCCCCCAGGATCGCCCCAAAATTCAAGAAATCTCCCCCAAAAATCCCCAAAATTCCCCTAAAATCTCCCAAAACCTCCAAAAATCCGAAATTTCCCCCAAATTCGCCAGAATCCCCCAAATTTTAAAAAAATTTCCCAAAAAACCATAAATAATCCCCCAAAATCCCAAATTCCCCCAAAAATCCCCTAAATTCCCCTCAAATCCCCCAAAACCCCCGAAATCCGCCCCAAATTCCTCTAATTTCACCCCAAAATCCCTCAAAATTGCCCCCAAATTTCCCCAAATCCCTCCGGAATCCCAAAAATTCCCCAAAATCCCCAAATTTTCCCCTCAAAAATCCCTAAAAATTCTCCAAAAATTCCCGTCAAATTTTCTCCCCCAAAAAACCCCCAAATATCCCGAAAATTCCCCAAAAATTCCGGCCAAATTTTCCCCCAAAAAATCCACAAAAATCCATAAAAATTCACAAAAATTCCCAGAAATTCCCGCCAAATTTTCCCCAAAAAATCCACAAAAATCCCTCAAAAGATTCCCGTCAAATTTTCCCCCAAAAGATCCGGAAAAATCCCCCCAAAATCCCCAAAAATCCCCAAATTTCCTGCCAAAATCCTCCAAAAACCCTTAATTTTTCCTCCAAATTCCCCCAAAAACCCAAATTTCCCCCAAAATCCCCTCCCCACCCCCCCCCGGCGGCTCCTCCCCCTCCCCCTCCCCCCTCCTTGGCCCCGCCCCCTTTCCCCGCCCCTCCCCCCTCTCCTCCCTCCCCACCCCGGGCCCCTCCCGCCGGTGATTCCCGATCCCGAGGCCCCTCCCGAAGCCGCCGGGACCCCCAAAAATCCCCCCAAAAAATTATTTTGGGGCATCGCCCCTCCCCCGCCCCTCCCCCTGAGAAATTCCCCAAATTTTTTTTTATTTTATTTTTATTTTATTTTTTATTATTATTTTTTTTTCCGCCGCTTCCAGGAGCATCCTCGGCTCCATCCCCGCCCCTCCCCCACCCGTGGGAAGATTCCCCCTCCCCCCACCCACCCAAAAAAAAAATTTTGGGGGATCCCTCCATCCCCCCCCCTTCCACTTCATTCCTGATTTTTTGGGATTTTTTGGGATTTTTTTGGGGATTTTTTTGGGGGCGGAATTTCGGGAAGATCGGGACGAGGTAAGAACCGCCCCTCCCCCCTCCCCCAAAAATTTGGGTGGGGGGGTTTTAGAAATTTGGGGAGGGGTCCCCAAAAATTTGGGAGGGGGTCCTGGGGGTCCCCAAAATTTTTTTTTGGGGGTGTCCTGGAGTTGGGGGTGGGGGTCGTGGAATTTTGGGGGTCCCGGAATTGGGGAGGGGTCCCAAAAATTGGGGGAGGGGTCCCAAAAAATTGGGGGAGGGGTCTCAGAATTTTGGGGGGTCCCGGAATTGGGGAAGGGTCCCAAAATATTTGGGGGAGGGGGTAAAAATTTGGGAGAGGAGTCATAAAAAAATTGGGGGAGGGGGTCTTGGAGTTGGGGGAGGGGTCCTGGAATTTTGGGGGTCCCAAAAATTGGGGGAGGGGTCCTAAAAAATTCGGGGGGTGTCTCAGAATTTTGGGGGAGTTTCCAAAAATTGTGGGAGGAGCAAAAAATTTGGGGGAGGGGCCCCAAAAATTTGGGGGAGGGGTCTCAGAATTTTTGGGAGGGGGGGTCTCAGGATTGGGGGAGGGGCAAAAATTTGGGGGAGGGGCCCCAAAATTGGGGGGGGATTTTTGGGGGCCCCTCCCCCAATTTCTGCCCCTCCCCCCTCCAAAATTCCCAAATTTTGCCCCAAATTTTTTTTCCCTTTTTTTGGGATTTTGGGGGGCGTGGCCGCCCCTCCCCCACATAATCCAGATTATGCAAATTAGGATTAATCAATTAATTAATTAATTAAGGGCTGGCGGGGTGGGGGAGGGGATCAAATCCTTCCCCTCCCCTGCTCCAGGCTGAGCTTTAATAATTATTAATTAATTATTGATTTTTAATTATTAACTTGTGACAATTATTTTTTAATTAGCGTTAATTGTGAGTGATTTCTTATTAATTAATTCGGGGGTTACTTAGAGTGGGTTAATTAAAGGAGGGGAAATTAAAAATTGGGGAAAATTCTATTTTAATGCTAATAAAATGAATTAATTAATAATTATTAATTATTTAATAATTATTAATTTTGTAGTAGCAACTCGAGGAAATTCAAAATTGGGGAAAATTCGATTTTTAATATTAATATTAATATTTCATTTCTTAGTTTCAAAATAATGATTAGTTAATTAATAATTTTTAATAATGCATTAATCAATTTATATTTATTAATTGGGTCAAGGATTAAAATCGGGGAAATTGAAAAATTGGGAAAATCGGGTTTTAAAAAAGAAATTTTAATGTTGCAATTAATAAATAATGATTAGTTAATTAATAATTATTAATAATTATTAGTAATTAATAATTATGGGAGTTTTTTATATTTATTGATTGGTTCAAGGGTTAATTCAAATCGGGGAAATTGAAAAATTGGGAAAAATTGGATTTTAAAAAAGAAAATTTAATTTAACAAAATTTAGAATTATAAAATGGAAAATTTCAAATTGAAAAATTGGGAAAAATCGATCTAAAAATCAATTTTAAAAATTAATATAATAATATAAAAACGGGAAAATTCAAAATTTTAAATGGAGAAAATTCGACATTTCCAAAGAAAATTGGAATTTATTTTTGTTTTAAATCAGAATTTTTTACAAAATGAGAAATTTGAAAAATTGGTGGGGGGGGAAATAATTGGAATTTAAAAGAAAAAATTAAATTTAAAGAAAATAAAATTTGAATTTAAAATATTGTGAATTTCATAATTTTGGGGTATCCCCAATGGGATTTTACCCCAATTTTGGGAAGTGCCATATATGGGATGTCCCAATTTTTGGGGTGTCCCAATTTTGGGGTGTTTTTAATGGGATTTGTGCCAATTTTGGGATGTTATTAATGGGATTTTCCCCAATTTTGGGATGTTCCAATTTTGGGGTGTCCCAGTTTTTGGGGTGTCCTAATTTTGGGGTGGTTTTTATGGGATTTGTCCCAATTTTGGGATATTATTAATGAGATTTTCCCCAATTTTGGGGTGTCTCATATTTGGGGTGTTCCAATTTTGGGGTGCCCTTTATAGGATTTGTGCCAATTTTGGGATGTTATTAATGGGATTTTTCCTCAATTTTGGGGTGTCCCCAATAGGATCTGTCCCAATTTTGGGGTGTCCCATATTTTGAGTGTTCCAATTTTGGCGTATCCTTAATAGGATTTGTGCCAATTTTTGGGTGTTATTAATGGGATTTTCCCCAATTTTTGGGGTGTCCCCAAAAGGATCTGTCCCGATTTTGGAGTGTCCCAATTTTGGGGTGTCCCATATTTGGGGTGTGCCAATTTTTGGGTGTTTTTTATGGGATTTGTCCCAATTTTGACATGTTATTAATGGAATTTGTGCCAATTTTGGGGTGTTATTAATGGGATTTTTCCTCAATTTTGGGGTGTCCCCAATAGGATTTATCCCAATTTTGGGGTGTCCCATATTTAGGGTGTTCCAATTTTGGGGTGTCCTTAATAGGATTTGTGCCAATTTTTGGGTGTTATTAATGGGATTTTCCCCAATTTTTGGGGTGTCCCCAAAAGGATCTGTCCGATTTTTGGAGTGTCCCAATTTTGGGGTGTCCCATATTTGGGGTGTGCCAATTTTTGGGTGTTTTTATGGGATTTGTCCCAATTTTGGCATGTTATTAATGGAATTTGTGCCAATTTTGGGGTGTTATTAATGGGATTTTTCCTCAATTTTGGGGTGTCCCCAATAGGATTTATCCCAATTTTGGGGTGTCCCATATTTAGGGTGTCCCAATTTTGGGGTGTCCTTAATAGGATTTGTGCCAATTTTTGGATGTTATTAATGGGATTTTCCCCAATTTTGGGGTGTCCCAGTTTTGGGGTGTCCCAATTTTGGGGTGTTATTAATGGGATTTTCCCCAATTTTGGGGTGTCCTTTATGGGATTTTCCCCCAATTTTGGGGTGTCCCCAATAGGATCTGTCCCGATTTTGGGGTGTCCCAATTTTGGACTGTCCCAATTTTGGGGTGTTATTAATGGGATTTTCCCCAATTTTGGGGTGTCCTTTATGGGATTTTCCCCCAATTTTGGGGTGTCCCCAGTAGATACTCTCCCGGTTTTGGGGTGTCCCAATTTTGGGGTTTTTTGTCCCTCAGATGCCGCCGCCCCCTCTGCTCTTCCTCCTCGTCCTCCTCCTCCTCGTCTCCTCATCCCGCGGCGCCGTCCATGTCAACCTCACCGAAGGTACCCGAAATTCCCAAATTTTTGGGGTCCATCCCGAATTTTTTGGTGTCCTCAATCCCATATTTCCATCTCAAATCCCAAATTTTCCATCCCCAATTCCAAATTTTCCATCCCCAATCCCGCATTTCCATCCCAACCCCACATTCCCATCCCCAAATCCCAAATATTCCACCCCAACCCCAAATTTTCCATCCCAATCCCAATTTTTCCACCCCAAATCTCAAATTTTTTAAACCCCACATTTTCCATCCCAAATTCCACATTCCCATCCCCAAATCCCAAATATTCCACCCCAACCCCAAATTTTCCATCCCAATCCCAATTTTTCCACCCCAAATCTCAAATTTTTTAAACCCCACATTTTCCATCCCAAATTCCACATTTCTATCCCAATCCTAAATTTTCCACCCCAAATCCCAAATTTTCCATCCCCAACCCCAACATTTCCATCCCAAATCCCAAATTTTCGAACCCCACATTTCCATGGCAAATTCCATGTTTCCATCCCCAATCCCAAATTTTCTATCCCCAAATCCAACATCTCCATCCCCAATCCCAAATTTTCCATCCTCAAATCCAACATCTCCATCCCAAATCCCAAATTTTCCATCCCAAATGTCAAATTTTCCAACCCCACATTTCCCATCCCAAATCCCAAATTTTCCAATCCCACATTTCCATCCCAAATTCCACATTTCCCACCCCAACCCCCAAATTTCCCATCCCAAATCTCAAATTTTCCACCGCAAATCTCAAATTTTCCAACCCCATATTTCCATCCCAAATCCAACATTTCCATCCCCAATCCCAAATTTTCCATCCCAAATCTCAAATTTTCCAATTCCAAATTTTCCACCCCCAACCCCCAAATTTTCCATCCCAAATCCCACCTTCCCACCCCAAACCCCAAATTTTCCTCTTCCGACCCCCCCAAAATTTTTTGGGCCGTCCCCCCCCAGGCTGCCAGATCATCCACCCGCCGCGGGACGGGGGGATCCGGTACCGGGGGCTGACGCCGGACGAGGTGCGGAGCGTGCGGTTCCTGCCCTTCGACTACGAGATCGAGTACGTGTGCCGGCCCGAGCGCGAGATCGTGGGGCCCAAGGTGCGCAAGTGCCAGCGCGACGGCACCTGGACAGCCATGGGCCACCCCAGCCGCTGCCGTGAGTGCCACCGGGGCGTCACCGGGGTGTCACTTTGTCACCGTCGCGGCGTTGTCGCCGTTTTTGTCGCTGTTTTGTGTCCCATAAATGTTCGCGTTGCGCCAACGGAAACGTTGCGTCAAGGTCAACGTTCCCATTGATGTCACCATCCCATCGTTGTCACCATCGTGTCACCATCCCATCATTGTCACCATCCCATCATTGTCACCATCGTGTCACCGTCCCATTTTTGGTGTTTTGGTGTTTTCCGTCCCGTAAATGTTCTCGTTTCGTCAACAGCAACGTTGTGTCAAAGTTCAATGCCCCTGTTGACGTCCCCATCTCATCAATGTCACTGTTCCATCATTGTCCCCATCTTGTCACCGTCCCGTCAGCCAAAATTTCCATTTTTTTGGTGTTTTGGTGTTTTCCGTCCCGTAAATGTTCTTGTTACGTCAATGTCAACTTTGCGTCAAGGTCAACATTGCCGTTGACGTCACCATTTGGTCACCGTCCCATCAATGTCACCATCCCGTCAATGTCACCATCCCATCATTGTCACCGTCCAATGAACATTCTCATCCCATCAATGTCCCCATCTTGTCCCCATCCCATCATTGCTACAATCTTCTCACCATCAATGCCACCATTTTGTCCCCATCCCATTGATCGTGGGGCCCAAGGTGCGCAAGTGCCAGCGCGACGGCACCTGGACGGCCATGGGCCACCCCAGCCGCTGCCGTGAGTGCCACCGGGGCGTCACCGGGGTGTCACTTTGTCACCGTCGCGGCGTTGTCGCCGTTTTTGTCGCTGTTTTGTGTCCCACAAATGTTCTCGTTGTGCCAACGGAAACGTTGCATCAAGGTCAACGTTCCCATTGATGTCACCATCCCATCAATGTCACCATCCCATCGTTGTCACCATCGTGTCACCATCCCATCATTGTCACCATCTTGTCAATGTCCCATCAGCCAAAGTTTCGTTTTTGTCGGTGTTTTGGTGTTTTCTGTCCCGTAAATGTTCTCGTCACGTCAACGGCGACGTTCCCATTGATGTCACCATCCCATCATTGTCACCATCCCATCAATGTCATCATCATTGTCACTGTCCTATCAGCCAAAATTTCCATTTTTTTGGTGTTTTGGTGTTTTCTGTCCCGCAAATGTTCTCGTTGCATCAATGTCAACGTTCCGTCAATGGTTCCATCAGGGTTGATGACCCCGTTTTGTCACTGTTGATGTCCCCATTTTGTCACCATCCCATTTTAGGGTCACTGATGCCCATTTTGGAGTCACCACCCCAAACCCGTTTTGGGGTCACTGACACCCATTTTGGGTCACCAGCCCAAACCCATTTTGGGGTTCATTGATGCCCATTTGGGGGTCACCAGCCCAAACCCATTTTGGGGGTCACTGATGCCCATTTTGGGGCCACCACCCCAAATCTATTTTGGGGTTCATTGACGCCAGTTTGGGGTCACCACCCCACATCCATTGTAGGATCACCAATGCCCATTTTGGGGTTCACCACCCGATGCCCATTTTAGGGTCACCATCCCAAACCCATTTTTAGGGTCACTGACACCCATTTTGGGGTGCCCACCCTGACCCCACCCCGTCCACCCCGCAGTCTGCACGTGTCCCAAGAGCCACCTGAGCCTGGAGAACGGGCTGGTGGCCATTTTGGGGGTCACCAGTGCCCATTTTGGGGTCACCACCCCAAACCCACTTTAGGGTTCACCCCACACCCATTTTGGGGGTCACTGATGCCCATTTTCGGGGTCACAGGTGACCATTTTGGGGTCACCACCCAATGTCCATTTTGGGGCCACCACCCCAAGCCCATTTTGGGGTCACTGATGCTCATTTTGGGATTCACCACCCGATGTCCATTTTGGGGCCACCACACCAAACCCACTTTAGGCTGTACCCCAAACCCATTTTGGGGTCACCCCTCAATGTCCATTTTAGGGTCACCAGCCTAAACCCATTTTGGGGTCACCAATACCCATTTTGGGGTCACCAATACCCATTTTGGGATTCACCACTTGACGTCCATTTTGGGGTCACTACACCAAACTCACTTTAGGGTGTACCCCAAACCCATTTTGGGGTCACCACTCAATGTCCATTTTAGGGTCACCAGCCTAAACCCATTTTGGGGTCACCAGCCCAAAGCCGTTTTGGGGTCACCAATACCCATTTTGGGATTCACCACTTGACGTCCATTTTGGGGTCACTACACCAAACCCACTTTAGGGCGTACCCCAAACCCATTTTGGGGTCACCACCCCAAACCCATTTTGGGATTCACCAATGCCCATTTTGGGGTTCACTTATGCCCATTTTGGGGTCACCACCCCACATCCATTTTAGGATCACCAATGCCCATTTTGGGGTCCCTGATGCCCATTTTGGGATTCACCACCCGATGCCCATTTTAGGGTCACCATACCAAACCCATTTTTGGGGTCACTGACACCCATTTTGGGGTGCCCACCCTGACCCCACCCCGTCCACCCCGCAGTCCGCACGTGTCCCAAGAGCCACCTGAGCCTGGAGAACGGGCTGGTGGCCATTTTGGGGGTCACCAGTGCCCATTTTGGGGTCACCACCCCAAACCCACTCTAGGGTTCACCCCACACCCATTTTGGGGGTCACTGATGCCCATTTTCGGGGTCACAGGTGACCATTTTGGGGTCACCACCCAATGTCCATTTTGGGGCCACCACCCCAAACCCATTTTGGGGTCACTGATGCTCATTTTGGGATTCACCACCCGATGTCCATTTTGGGGTCACCACACCAAACCCACTTTAGGCTGTACCCCAAACCCATTTTGGGGTCACCCCTCAATGTCCATTTTAGGGTCACCGGCCTAAACCCATTTTGGGGTCACCAATACCCATTTTGGGGTCACCAATACCCATTTTGGGATTCACCACTTGACGTCCATTTTGGGGTCACTCTACCAAACCCACTTTAGGGCGTACCCCAAACCCATTTTGGGGTCACCACCCCAAACCCATTTTGGGATTCACCAATGCCCATTTTGGGGTTCACTTATGCCCATTTTGGGGTCACCACCCCACATCCATTTTAGGATCACCAATGCCCATTTTGGGGTCCCTGATGCCCATTTTGGGATTCACCACCCGACATCCATTTTGGGGTCACCACACCAAACCCATTTTTGGGGTCACTGACACCCATTTTGGGGTGCCCACCCTGACCCCACCCCGTCCACCCCGCAGTCCGCACGTGTCCCAAGAGCCACCTGAGCCTGGAGAACGGGCTGGTGGCCACCGGGGCCATGGAGCGCGTCCCGGTCGAGGGCACCTGGGCCGAGTTTCGGTGCCAGCCCGGCTTCCGGCTGCTGGGCAGCGCCCGCAGCAACTGCAGCAAGAGTGGCCGCTGGAGCGACCCCAAACCGCAGTGCCTGCGTGAGTTTTTGGGGTTTTTGGGGTTTTTTTGGGGTTTTTGGGGTTTGGGGTGTGAATTTTGAGGGATTTGGGATTTGGGGTTTGGGGGATTTGGGCAGCACCCACAGCAACTGCAGCAAGAGCGGCCGCTGGAGCGACCCCAAACCGCAGTGCCTGCGTGAGTTTTGGGGTTTTGGGGTTTTTTGGGGGTTTTTGGGTTTTGGGGTGTGAGTTTTGAGGGGTTTGGGATTTGGGGTTTTGAGTTTGGGGGATTTGGGGTTTGGGGTTTTGGATTTTTGGGGTTTGAGAGAGATCCCAAACCCTAGTGCCTGCGTGAGTTTGGGATATTTGGGGTTTTTTGGGGGTTTTTTGGGGTTTTGGAGTTTTATGGGATTTGGGATTTTGGGGGGTTTTTGGAGTTTTTGGGGTTTGGGGTTTGGAGTTTTTGGGGTTTTTGGTTTTTGGGGGTTTGGAGACCCGATACCAAATCCCATTGCCTGCGTGAGTTCTAGGTTTTTGGGGTTTTTGGGGGTTTTGGGGTTTTGGGGTTTTTGGGGTTTGGGGTTTGATGTACAGGATTTGGCAGATTTGGGATTTGGGGAACTTGAGTTTTGGGGTTTAGGGGATTTGGGATTTAGATTTGAGGGGTTTGGGGTTTAGGGGATTTGGGGGTTTGGGTTTTTGGGGTGCAGGATTAGGGGGATGTGGGATTTGACTTTTGGGGGATTTGGGGTTTAGGGAATTTGAGATTTGGGGTTTAGGGAATTTGAGATTTGGGCTTTGGGGGGATTTGGGGTGTTTGGGGTTTGGGGAGTGATCCCAAAACCCAGTGCCTGCATGAGTTTTTGGGGTTTTTGGGGGTTTTTATGGGGTTTTGGGGTTTTATGGGATTTGGGATTTTGGAGGTTTTGGAGTTTTTGGGGTTTGGAGAGAGATCCCAAGCCCTAGTGCCTGCGTGAGTTTGGGGATTTTGGGTTTTTGGGGTTTTGGGGTGTGTTTAGAGGGTTTGGGATTTGGGGGTTTGGGGGATTTGGGCAGCCCGCAGCAAGTGCAGCAAGAGCTGACGTGGGCGACCCCAAACCGCAGTGCCTCGCGTGAGTTTTGGGGTTTTTGGGGTTTTTCGGGGTTTTTTGGGGGGTTTTGGGGGTTTTGATTTGGGGTTTTTGGGGTTTTTGGAGTTTTTGGGTTTGGGGTTTTGGGGTGCAGGATTTGGCGGTTGGGATTCAAAAGTTGTTTGGGGGATTTGGGATTTGGGGAATTTGAGTTTTGGGGTTTGGGGGATTTGGGACTTAGATTTGAGGGGTTTGGGGTTTTTGGGGTTTGAGGTTTTTTGGGGTTGGGGGGATTTGGGGTTTTTGGGGTTTGGGGTTTTTGGGTTTTTTGGGGGTTTGGGGTTTTTGGGGTTTGGGGTTTTGGGATTTTGGTGGTTTTGGGGTTTTTGGGTTTGGGGATTTGGGGTTTTTGCAGTTTGAGGGTTTTTGGGGTTGGGGGATTTGGCGTTTTTGGGTTTTTGGGTTTTTGGGTTTTTGGGGTTTTGGGTTTTTGAGGTTTTTGAGGTTTTTAGGTTTGGGGGTTTTGGGGTTTTGGGGATTTGTTGGGTTTTGGGGGATTTGGGCAGCTACTGCAGCAAGTGCAGCAAGAGCGGCCATGGAGGCGACCCCAAACCCTTGGTGTCTCCGCGTGAGTTTGGGGTTTTGGGGGTTTTTGGGGGTTTTTGGGTTTTTTGGGGGGTTTTGGGGTGCAGGATTTGGGGTTTGGAATTTGGGGTGTGAGGTTTGGGGGATTTGGGGTGTGAGGTTTGAAGGGTTTGGGGATTTTGGGGTTTGGGGTTTTTGAGGTTTGGGATTTTGGGGGATTTTTGGGGTTTTGGGGGTTTGAGGTTTGGGGGTTTTTGGGGTTTGAGGTTTTTTGGGGCTGGGGTTTTTGGGTTTTTGGGGTTTGGGGTTTTTGGGTTTTTGAGGTTTGGGGTTTTGGGATTTTGGTGTTTTTGGGGTTTTTGGGTTTGGGGATTTGGGGTTTTTGGGGTTTGAGGGTTTTTGGGGTTGGGGGATTTGGCGTTTTTGGGTTTTTGGGGTTTTTTGGGTTTTTGGGTTTTTGAGGGTTTTTGAGGTTTTTAGGTTTGGGGTTTTTGGGGTTTTGGGGTTTTGGGGGATTTTGGGCAGCACCTGCAGAAACTGCAGCAAGAGCTGACGCTGGAGGCGACCCCAAACTGCCAGTGCCTCTGCGTGAGTTTTGGGGTTTTTGGGGGTTTTTTTGGGTTTTGGGGTGCAGGATTTGGGGGATTTGGGACTGGGGGTGCAGGATTTTAGCGGATTTGGGATTTGTTGTTTGGGGGATTTGGGGTTTTTGGGGTTTGGGGTGTGAGGTTTGGGGGATTTGGGGTTTGAGGTTTGAAGGGTTTGGGGTTTTTGGGGTTGATTTCTGGAATTTTTTGGGAGTGAATTTCTGTGTTTTTTTGGGGGGATTTTTTGGGCTGAATTTCTGTGATTTTTGGGGGTGATTTTTTGGGTGATTTCTGGGATTTTTGGGGGTGATTTCTGTGATTTTAGGGGGATTTTGGGGTGAATTTCTGTGATTTTTTGGGGAATTTTTTAGGTGATTTCGGGGAATTTGTTGGGGTGATTTCTGTGATTTTTTGGGGTGAATTTCTATTATTTTTGGGGTGAATTTCTGTGATTTTTGGGGTGATTTCTGTGATTTTTGGGGTGATTTCTGAGGGGAATTTTGGGATGATTTCTGAATTTTTTGGGGGGAAATTTCTGTGATTTTTTGGGGGATTTTTTTGCGTGATTTCTGTGATTTTGGAGGGATTTTTGGGGTGAATTTCTGTCATTTTTGTGTTGAATTTCTGTAATTTTTGGGGGATTTTGGGGTGATTTCTGAAATTTTTGGGGGGTGAATTTCTGTGATTTTTGTTGGGATTTTTGGGTGATTTCTGTGATTTTTGAGGGGATTTTTGGGGTTAATTTCTGAGATTTTTGGTTTGATTCCTGTGTGATTTATTGGGGGGGATTTTTGGGGTGATTTCTGTGATTTTTTGGGATCTCTCTGTGTGTGACTCAGTTTCTCCTGCAGGAATTTTTTGGGGTGAATTTCTGTGATTTTTGGGGGGGGATTTTTAGGGGCGATTTCTTGAGATTTTTTTGGGGTGATTTCTGTCATTTTTGGGGTGAATTTCTGTGATTTTTGGGGTGGAATTTTGGGATTTTTTGGGGTGAATTTCTGTGATTTTGGGGGAGTTTTGGGGCCATTTCTGAGATTTTTGGGGTGAATTTCTGTGATTTTTTTGGGGTGAATTTCTGTGATTTTTGTGCTGAATTTCTGTGATTTTTGGGGTGATTTCTGTAATTTTTGGGGCGATTTTTGGTGTGAATTTCTGAGCTTTTTGGGGTGATTTTCTGTGATTTTTGTGTTGAATTTCTGCGATTTTTTGAGGGGGAATATTTTTTGGGGGCGACTTCTGTGATTTTTGGGCCGATTCCTGTGATTTTTTTTTTTTTTTGGGTCTCTCTCTCTGTGCCTGACTCAGTTTCCCCCTCCCCTCCCCCACAGCTCATCGCCCCCCTCTCAGGTGAGTCCGCGCCCCTCCCCCTCCCCCCTTCCTCCCTCTCCTCCTCCTCATTTCCAAACCTTCCTCCTCCTCCTCCTCCTCTTCCTCCTCCTCCATTTTCCAGCCTTCATCCCCCTCCTCCTCCTCCTCCTCCCTTTTTTCCAGCCCTTCCTCTTTCTCCTCCCCCTCTCCCTCCTCCTCCTTCCCAGCCTTCCTCCTCCTCCTCCTCCTCCTCCTCCCTCTCTCCCGGCTCCCTCCGCATCCCCCCGGCTCCAGATTCTCCGCCCCAAACCCCCAAATTCCATCTTCTCCCCTCCCCCCTCCCTCCCCTCCCCCACGACCCTCTCCCCTCCCATCCCGAATTTTTTTTTCCCATTTCTCCGCTTTTTTTTCCCTTTTTTTTAACTCCCCCCGATTTTTATTTTTATTTTTTTCACATCGATTCCCTCCCCGCATTTCTCCATTTTTTCCCTTCCTCATCCCGGTTTTTTTCCCATTTTTTCCCCCGGTTTTTCCCCCGGTTTTTCCCATTTTTCCCCCGTTTTTTTCCCATTTTTTTCCCCGGTTTTTTCCATTTTTATCCCGGTTTTTCCATTACCCTCCCCCCTCCTCATCCCGCGTTTTTTTTCCTATTTTTCCCACGGTTTTTTCCCCTGTTTTTTTCTCCGCTTTTTCCCCCATTTTCCTCCGGTTTTTTTCCCCATTTCTTCCCCGATTTTCTCCCTTTTTTTGTCCCTCCTCATCCCGCTTTTTTCCCTTTTTTCCCCGGGTTTTTCCCTATTTACCCCCCCATTTTCCCCGGTTTTTCCCCGGTTTTTTTTCCCTTTTATTCCCTTTTTTTTTCCCAATTTTTAACCCTCTTCATCCCGTTTTTTTCCCACCACATTCCGAATTTTTCCCTGATTTTTCTCCTTTTTCTCCTTATTTTTCTCCCGATTTTCTCATTTCCCCTAATATTTTCCAATTTTTCTTCCTCTTTTTCCCAATTCTCTCCCTGATTTTTCTTCCCATTTTGTCCCTCATTTTTCCCGGTTTTCTCCCTCATTTTTTCCGATTTTTTTCCCTCGTTTTCTCTCTCATTTTTTCCCATTTTTCCCTCATTTTTCTCCCATTTTTCCTCTCATTTACCCTTCATTTTTCTCCTCGTTTTTCTCCCACTTTCCCCTATTTTTTCTCATTTTCCCCCTTTATTTTTCCCTTTTTTCCCCCTTTATTTTTTCCCGGTTTTCTCCCCATTTTTTCCTTGATTTTCATCTCATTTCTCGCATTTTTTTTCCCTCTTTTCTCCCCCGTTTTCCCCCCATATTTTTCCCGTTTTCCCCCTCATTTTTTTCTCCCACTTTCCCTTATTTTTTCCCCATTTTCCCCTCTCATTTTCCCCCATTTTTTTCTTTCATTTTTTCCTTTAATTTTTCCCCCATTTTTTCCCTCATTTCTCTCCCATTTTCCCCTTATTTTTCCCCCATTTTTCTCCCATTTTTCTTTCATTTCTCTCCCATTTTCTCCCTATTTTTCCCCATTCCCCCTCATTTTTTCTCCTGTTCTCCCCTCATTTCCCCCCTCATTTCCCCCTCAATCCCCTCTAATTTCCCCTAATTCCCCAATTTTCACCCCCCTAAAACCCCCTCAAAGCCCCCCTGGCCCCTCCCCTTCCCTCATCCCCCCTCCCCCTTCTGACATCAACACCTCCCCACCCCAAAAAACACAAAAAACCCCCAAAAAAACCCCAAACCCGCCATGACCCCATAAAAACCATGACACCGCCCAGCCCAGCGCTGGCCCCGCGGTGGCTCCCGCTGGCCGCCCTGGGGCTGATTTTGGGGTTCGGGGGGGCCCCCGCGGCCGGCGGGGCAGGGAAGAAGGCCGTGCACGTCGGGGCGCTGTTCCCCATGTCCGGCGGGTGGCCGGGCGGGCAGGCGTGCCTGCCGGCGGTGAGGATGGCGCTGGAGGACATCAACGAGCGCAGGGACATCCTGCCCGACTACGAGCTGAGGCTCATCCACCACGACAGCAAGGTTCGGGGTCAAAAATCCGGGATTTGGGGTCGGGGATTTGGGATTTGGGGTCGGGAATTTGGGATTTGGAAATTGGGGTTTGGGGACATCAATGACAGCAGGGACATTGATGAGCTCAGGGTGATCCATCACGACAGGAAGGTCTGGGGTCAGGGATTTGGGATTTGGGGTCGAAAATCTGGGATTTGGGGTCGGGAAATTGGGATTTGGGGTCAGGAATTTGGGATTTGGGGTCAGGATTTGGTGAAATCGGCGTTTGGGGAAATTCGGGAAATTGGGGTTTGGGGACATCAATGACAGCATGGACATTGATGAGCTCAGGGTGATCCATCACAACAGGAAGGTTTGGGATCGGGGGATTTGGGGGTTTGGGGTCGAAAATTTGGGATTTTGGGTCAGGAATTGGGGGTCGGAAATTGTGGAATTGCGATTTGGAAGTGGGGTTTGGGGACATCAGCGAGCGCAGGGACATCCTGCCTGACTAGGAGCTGAGGCTCATCCACCAGGACAGCAAGGTCTGGGGTCGGGGATTTGGGGTCGAGGAGTGGGGTTTGGGGGTCGGAAATCTGGGATTTGGGGTCAGAAAGTTCGATTTCAGGGTCAGGAATTGTGGTTGGGAATTGTGGAATTGGGATTTGGAAATTGGGCTTTGGGGTCATTGATGACATCTGGCTCATCCACCAGGACAGCAAGGTTTGGGGTTGGGGATTTGGGGTTTGGGGTCGAAAATTTGGGATATGGGGTCGAAAAGTTTCGATATGGGGTCGGGATTTAGGGATTTGGGGGTCGGGATTTGGTGAAATCGGCGTTTGTGTAAATTCGGGAAATTGGGGTTTGGGGACATCAATGACAGCAGGGACATTGATGAGCTCAGGGTGATCCATCCACGACAGCAAGGTCTGGGGGTCAGGGATTTGGGGTTTGGGGTCGAAAATCTGGGATTTGGGGTCGGGGAAATTGGGATTTGGGGGTCAGGAATTTGGGATTTGGGGTCAGGATTTGGTGAAATCAGCGTTTGGGAAATTCGGAAATTGGGGTTTGGGGACATCAATGACAGCAGGGACATTGATGAGCTCAGGGTGATCCATCACGACAGGAAAGTCTGGGGGTCAGGGATTTGGGATTTAGGGGTCGAAAAATTTGGGATATGGGGTCGGAAAAGTTTCGATATGGGGTCGGGATTTGGGGATTTGGGGTCGGGATTTGGTGAAATCGGCGTTTGGGAAAATTTGGGAAATTGGGGCTTGGGGACATCGATGACAGCAGGGACATCCTGCCCGACTATGAGCTGAGGCTGATCCATCCACGACAGCAAGGTCTGGGGGTTGGGGATTCAGGGGTCAAGAATTGGGGTTTGGGGTCAAAAATCTGGGATTTGGGGGTCAGAAAGTTTCGATTTCGGGTCAGGAATTGTGGTTGGGAATTGTGGAATTGGGATTTGGAAATTGGGCTTTGGGGTCATTGATGACATCTGGCTCATCCACCAGGACAGCAAGGTTTGGGGTTGGGGATTTGGGGGTTTGGGGTCGAAAATTTGGGATATGGGGTCGAAAAAGTTTCGATATGGGGTCGGGATTTAGGGATTTGGGGTCGGGTTTGGTGAAATCGGGCGTTTGTGTAAATTCGGGGAAATTGGGGTTTGGGGACATCAATGACAGCAGGGACATTGATGAGCTCAGGGTGATCCATCTACGACAGCAAGGTCTGGGGTCAGGGATTTGGGGTTTGGGGTCGAAAATCTGGGATTTGGGGTCGGGAAATTGGGATTTGGGGTCAGGAATTTGGGATTTGGGGTCAGGATTTGGTGAAATCAGCGTTTGGGGAAATTCGGGAAATTGGGGTTTGGGGACATCAATGACAGCAGGGACATTGATGAGCTCAGGGTGATCCATCACGACAGGAAAGTCTGGGGTCAGGGATTTGGGATTTGGGGTCGAAAATTTGGGATATGGGGTCCGGGAAAGTTTCGATATGGGGTCGGGATTTGAGGGATTTGGGGTCGGGATTTGGTGAAATCGGCGTTTGGGAAAATTTGGGAAATTGGGGCTTGGGGACATCGATGACAGCAGGGACATCCTGCCAGACTATGAGCTGAGGCTGATCCATCACGACAGCAAGGTCTGGGGTTGGGGATTCGGGGTCAAGAATTGGGGTTTGGGGTCAAAAATCTGGGATTTGGGGTCAGAAAGTTTCGATTTCGGGTCAGGAATTGTGGTTGGGAATTGTGGAATTGGGATTTGGAAATTGGGCTTTGGGGTCATTGATGACATCTGGCTCATCCACCAGGACAGCAAGGTTTGGGGTTGGGGATTTGGGGTTTGGGGTCGAAAATTTGGGATATGGGGTCGAAAAGTTTCGATATGGGGTCGGGATTTAGGGATTTGGTGTCGGGATTTGGTGAAATCAGCGTTTGTGTAAATTCGGGAAATTGGGGTTTGGGGACATCAATGACAGCAGGGACATTGATGAGCTCAGGGTGATCCATCACGACAGGAAGGTCTGGGGTCAGGGATTTGGGATTTGGGGTCGAAAATTTGGGATATGGGGTCGGAAAGTTTCGATATGGGGTCGGGATTTGGGGATTTGGGGTCGGGATTTGGTGAAATCGGCGTTTGGGAAAATTTGGGAAATTGGGGTTTGGGGACATCAACGAGCGCAGGGACATCCTGCCCGACTACGAGCTGAGGCTGATCCATCACGACAGCAAGGTCTGGGGTCGGGGATTCGGGGTCAAGAATTGGGGTTTGGGGTCAAAAATCTGGGATTTGGGGTCAGAAAGTTTCGATTTTGGGTCAGGAATTGGGGTTGGGAATTGTGGAATTGGGATTTGGAAATTGGGCTTTGGGGTCATTGATGACATCTGGTTCATCCACCAGGACAGCAAGGTTTGGGGTTGGGGGTTTGGGGTTTGGGGTCGGGGATTTGGGTTTTGGTGTCGGGAAAGTTTCGATGTGGGGTCAGGATTTGGTGAAATCGGCGTTTGCGGAAATTTGGGAAATTGGGGTTTGGGGACATCGATGACAGCAGGGGCCTCATCCATCATGACAGCAAATTTTGGGGTTTGGGGACATCGATGACAGCAGGGACTTCGTCCATCACGACAGCAAAATTTGGGGTTTGGGGTTTTGGGGTTTTGGGATTTGGGGTCAAGGTTTGGGAATTTGGGATTTGGGGTCAGGATGGGGTTGGGACCAGGTTGGAGTCGGGATTAGGGGGAGTTGGGGTTTGGGGACACCAGGGATGAGTTTGGGGTCACTGGGATGAGTTTGGGATTGGGGTGAATTTGGGATTGGGGTGAATTTGGGCGTTGGGATTAGTTTGGGATTGGGGTGAATTTGGGGTCACTGGGGTGAGTTTGGGGCACTGGGATGAGTTTGGGATTGGGGTGAATTTGGGATTGGGGTGAGTTTGGGGTTGGGATTAGTTTGGGAGTCACTGGGATGAGTTTGGGGGTCGGGGTGAGTTTGGGATTGGGATGAATTTGGGGTTGAGGTGAATTTGGGGTAAATGGGATGAGTTTGGTCACTGGGATGAGTTTGGGGTCACTGGGGTGGGTGGGGTCACTGGGATGAGTTTAGGGGTCACTGGGGTGAGTTTGGGGTCACTGGGGTGAATTTGGGATTGGGGTGAATTTGGGGGTTGGGATGAGTTTGGGGTTGGGGGTGAGTTTGGGATTGGGATGGGTTTGGGGTTGGGGTGAATTTGGGGGTCACTGGGGGTGAGTTTGGGGCACTGGGATGAGTTTGGGGTCGGGGATGAGTTTGGGAGTCGGGGATGAGTTTGGGGTTGGGGTGAATTTGGGATTGGGGTGAGTTTGGGATTGGGATGAGTTTGGGATTGGGATGAGTTTGGAATTGGGATGAGTTTAGGGGTCACTGGGATGAGTTTGGGATTGGGGTGAGTTTGGGGTTGGGGTGAATTTGGGATTGGGGTGAATTTGGGGTCACCGGGGGTGAGTTTGGGGTCACTGGGATGGGGGCAGGATGAGGTGGGAATGGGACTGGGATGGGATTTGGGATTGGGATGGAATTTGGGGCAGGAATGGGGTTTGGGGCAGGAACGGGGTTGGGATTTGGGCTGGGAATAGGATCAGGATTTGGGGCCAGGATTTAGGGCTGGGATTTGGGGCAGGAATAGGATCAGGATTTGGGGTCAGGATTTAGGGTCAGAATGGACGGGAAAGGGGCAGGAATTTGGGGCCAGGATTTTGGGATTTGGGGTTGGAATTTGGGGTCAGAAAGAACGGGAATGGGGCTGAAATTTGGGGCAGGAATTTGGGATTTAGGGGCCAAAATTTGGGACCTGGATTTGGGATTTTGGACCTGGATTTGGGATTTGGGGCAAGAATTTTTGGATTTGGGGCCCCAAATTTGGGATTTTGGGCTGGAATTTGAGGCCAGGATTTGGGGGAAAATTTGGGATTTAGGGCCGGGATTTGGGGCAGAAATTTGGGATTTGGGGTTGGAATTTGGGGTCGGAAAGAACGGGAATGGGGCTGAAATTTGGGGCAGAATTTGGGATTTGAGGTTGGAATTTGGGGTCAGAATTTGGAATTTGGGGCTGGAATTTGGGATTTTGGGGCAGAATTTTGGGATTTGGGGCCAAGATTTGGTGCAGGAATTCAGGACCAGGATTTAGATTTGGGGCCAAAATTTGGGACCAGGATTTGGGATTTTGGGGCAGAAATTTGGAATTTGGGGCCGGAATCTGGGGCCAGAATTTGGTGCAGGAATTTGGGGTTTTGGGGCAGGAATTTTGGATTTGGGGCCCAAATTTGGGATTTTGGGGTCAGAATTTGGTATTTAGGAATTCGAATTTAGGGATTTTGGGCAGGAATTTGGGGATGGAATTTGGGATTTGGGGTCGGAATTTGGGATTTGGGGTCAGAATTTGGGATTTGGGGCCGGAATTTGGGATTTTGGGGCCGGAATTTGGGATTTTGGGGGAATTTTGGGGGATTTAGGGAATTCTGGAGGAATTTGGGGTTTGTTTTTAGGGTGAATTTTGGTTTTTTTCTGGGAATTTTAGGGGCACCTCAATTGAAAGTGGGGGGAGGGATTTTGGGGGGCCCCAAAATTTGCCCAAAAAATTCCCAATGTCTGTTCTGGGTCTCTCTTTTTTAAATCCAAGTTTTCTCCCAAAAAATCCCAAATTTTCTACCCCAAAATCCAATTTCAAAAACCCCAAAAATCCCAATATCTTCCCCCAAAAATCCCAATTTTGCCCCTAAAAAACGCCAAAATCCCCCCAAAAATCTGAATTTTTCCCTGAAAATTCAAATTCCCCCAAAAAATCCTATTTTACCTAAAAAACCCCCCAAAAATCTGAATTTCTCCCTGAAAAATTCTGATTTTCCCCGAAAAATCCCAATCTTTCTCCTAAAAAACCCCCAAAAATCTCAGCTAATTTCTGCCCCAAAAAAACTGAATTTTTTCCCCTAAAAACACCCCAAAAATTCCAATTTTCCCCCAAAAAACCCCCAAAAATTTCAATTTCCCACCAAAATTCCCCCCAAAAATTCAATTTTTCCCCTAAAAATCCCCCAAAAATCTCAATTTCTCCCCCAAAAATCCCAATTTCCCCCCTAAAAATCCCAATTTTCCCACCCAAAAAATCCAAAAAATCCCAATTTCTCCCCAAAATCCCAGTTTTTTCCCCCTCAAAAATCCCAATTTTCTCCTAAAACCCCCAAAAATCCCAATTTCCCCATAAAAAATCCCAATTTTTTCTCCCCAAAATCCCAATTTTTCCCCCAAAATCCCCCTCACCCCTGGGAATCTTTTCCAGGATTTTTCCCGAATTTTTCCGTTTTTGGCCGTCCCGAATCCCCCAAAATCCCCCAAATTCCCGCCCCTCCCCCCGCCGGTCCAGCTCCGTTGCCGTGGCAACCGAGGGATGCTGCTGGGCGCTGCCATGGCAACGGCTCCCGGCTTTTTCCGGACTTTCCGTGCCCTGAATTATTCATGGCACAAGTGGGAAAAAATTGGGGGAGGGGAACCCCAAAAAAATTTTAAAAAATTAAAATAACTGGAATTTTAATTCACGAAAAAATTAGATTTAAAACCATTAAAAAATCACAATTTTTCACCCCAAAAAAACTCAAAAAATATTGATTTTAGCACAAAAATCTGGGTTAAAATAAATGGGTTTGCCACGAGAAAATAAATATTACAAAGGAAAATAATCTCAACTTTTTTCCCCAAAAAACCTGAAAATATCAGATTTTCCCTCCCAAAAAATCCGAATTTTGCACCCAAAATTCCCCCCAAAAAACCCTAAAAACCTGAATTTTACCCCCCAAAAAAACCCTCAAAAATTCAAATTTTCCACCCCAAAAAACCCCATAACCCCCAAATTTAACACCCCAAAAATCCCCAAAAACCTCCAAAAAGTCCGGGAAAAAACGTCAAAAATCCAAATTTAACCCCCAAAAAATCTGAATTTCCCACCTAAAAAATCCGAATTTTGCACCCAAAAATTGCCACCAAAAACCCCAAAAACCTGAATTTTACCCCCCCAAAAAACCCTCAAAAATTCAAATTTTCCACCCCAAAAATCTCAAAAATTCCAAATTTTTCCCCCAAAAAATCCAAATTTAACCCCAAAAATCCCAAATTTAACCCCAAAAACTCCGAATTTTCCACCCCAAAAACCCTCAAAAATCCCAAATTTTATCCCCCAAAAATCCCCAAAAAAACACAGAAAAAAACCCCCAAAAATCCCAAATTTTATCCCAAAAATCCAAAATTTTTAACCCAGATTTTCTGCTCATTTTTGGAGTGAAAATCGGGATTTTTGGGGAAGAAATTTCAGATTTTTGGGCCATTTTTGGGGCAATTTTTTGGGGTTTTTGGGCTGAAACTGATTTTACTGATTTTACTGGTTTTACTGGATTTTTACTGGTTTTTTACTGGTTTTTTACTGGTTTTTTACTGGGATTTTACTGTTCCAAACTGGGATTTTTGGGGTGAAAATTGGGATTTTTTGGGCAAGAAATCTCAGATTTTTGGGGCCATTTTGGGGATTTTTGGTGCCATTTTTGGGGGGTTTTTGGTTCGAAACCGGTTTTACTGGTTTTATTTGTTTTACTATTTTTTTACTGGTCCAAACTGGGATTTTTGGGGTAAAAATTGGGATTTTTTGGGCAAGAAATCTCAGATTTTTGGGGCCATTTTGGGGATTTTTGGTGCCATTTTTGGGGGGTTTTTGGTTCGAAACCGGTTTTACTGGTTTTATTTGTTTTACTATTTTTTTACTGGTCCAAACTGGGATTTTTGGGGTAAAAATTGGGATTTTTTGGGGCAAGAAATTTCAGATTTTTGGGGCCATTTTTGGAGCTGTTTTTGGGATTTTTTGAGCCATTTTTTGAGGTTTTTTTGGTGCGAAATCGGTTTTACTGGTTTTACTGGTTTTCTACTGGTCCAAACTGGGATTTTTTGGGTTTTCCCTCCCCAGTGTGACCCCGGCCAGACCTGGGGCCATTTTGGGATTTTTGGGGCCATTTTTGGGTTTTTTGGTCTGAAACCGGTTTTACTGGTTTTACTGATTTTTTACTGGTCCAAACTGGGATTTTTGGGGTAAAAATTGGGATTTTTTGGGGCAAGAAATTTCAGATTTTTGGGGCCATTTTTGGGGTTTTTGGTGCCATTTTTGGTGCCATTATGAGACCATTTTTGGGATTTTTGGGCTGTTTTTGGCGTTTCTTGAGTCCGAAACCGGTTTTACCGGTTTTACTGGTTTTACTGGTTTTACTGGTTTTTTACTGATCCAAACTGGGATTTTTTTGGGTTTTCCCTCCCCAGTGTGACCCCGACCAGGCCTGGGGCCATTTTGGGCCTATTTTGGGATTTTTTGGTGCCGTTTTTGGGATTTTTGGTGCCATTTTTTGGCGTTTCTTGATTCCAAAACCGGTTTTACTGGTTTTACTGGTTTCTTACTGGTCCAAACTGGGATTTTTTGGGTTTTCCCTCCCCAGTGTGACCCCGGCCAGGCCACCAAGTTCCTGTACGAGCTGCTCTACAACGACCCCATCAAGATCATCCTGATGCCCGGCTGCAGCAGCGTCTCCACCCTGGTGGCCGAGGCGGCGCGGATGTGGAACCTCATCGTGGTGAGCGAATTTTGGGGAGTTTTGGGAATTTTGGGGGACTTTGGGGAATTTTTTTGGAATTTTTGGGGATTTTTGGGGGGTTTTTGGGGATTTTTTGGGGGATTTTTTTGGGGGATTCTTTTGGTGGTCTTTGGGAGATTTTTGGGATTTTTTTTTTTATTTTTAGGGATTTTTTTCATTTCTTTGGGGTCTTTGCTGGGATTTTTGTGTTTTGGGGGTTTTGGGGAATTTATTGGGTTTTGGGGGGATTTTTAAAAAGATTTTTGGGGATTTTTAAAAAGATCTTTTTGGGGGACTTTATTGGGGCTTCTTGGGAGATCTTTTTGGGATCCTTTCAGAGTGATTTTTTGGATCTTTTGGGGATTTTTTTAGCCGATTTTTGGGATTTTTGGGGGGTTTTTTGCGAGTTTTTTTAGGGGATTTTGGCGATTTTTTGGGATATTTTTGAGATGTTTTGGGGGGTTTTTGGAGGTTTTTTGGGAATTTTTTGGTCTTTATTTGGGTTTTTTTGGGAGTTTTTTGGGATTTTTAAAAAAATTAATATTTTGGGCATTTTTAGGAGTTTTTGGGAATTTTTGGGAATTTTTGGGGATTTTTTGGGAATTTTTGGGGATTTTTTGGGAATTTTTGAGATTTTTTGGAGGGAGTTTTTGGGGGATTTTTGGGGGATTTTTTTCAGGGATTTTTTTTAAATTTTGAGGATGGAATTTTTGGGAATTGTTGGAATTTTGGGAGGATTTTTTTATTTATTTTAGGCAGATTTTTAAAAGATTTTTAGGGGAATTTTTTCAGGGATTTTTTTTTTTCTTTTTTAATTTTGGGGATGGAATTTTTGGGAATTGCTGGAATTTTGGGGAGGGTTGTTCCCATCACCCCCAGGGCATTCCTGGCTCTCTCAGCTTGTTGTTCCCAGGTTTTTTCCTGACATTCCCAGATTTTTTTTTTTGGCCATTCCTGCCATTCCCAAGTTTTTCCTGCCATTCCCAAATTTTTCCTGCCATTCCCGGATTTTTCCCGTCACTCCCAGGTTGTTCCTGTCACCCCCGTTCCCAAATTCCCACAGTTCCCATTTCCAAATCCCCAAAAATCCAAATCCCCAAATCCCCAAATTCCCAAATTCTCACAATTCCCAAATTCCCGAATTCCCAAAAATCCCAAATTCCCACAATTCTCATTCCCAGAACACCTCAAAAATAAAAAAAACTCCTGAAAAATCCCCAAAAATCCAAAAAAGACTCTCAAAAATCTCAACAAACCTCCTAAAAATTAAAAAATCCCCAAATAATTTTTTAAAAACCCCCAAAACTCCTAAAAAAAATTCCCAAAATCCCAAAATAGTTCCCCCCAAAAAATCCTAAAAATCCCCCCAAAATCCCCCAAAAAATCCCGCAAAACAATCACAAAAATTGCCCAAAAATCCTTTAAAAATCCCGCAAAAAAAATCCCAAAAAGTCCTAAAAAAATTACAAAAAATCCCCCAAAAACCCCCAAAAATCCCTAAAATATCCCCCAAAATCCCCCCAAAATCCCAAATAAAATCCCCTCAAAAATCCTTGAAATGCCAAAAATGCTAAAAAATCCTTTTAAAATCCCCAGAAACTCCCAAAAAATCCCCAAAAGATCCCAAAAAATCCTAAAAAATCTCAGAAAAATCCCCAAAAAATCCTAAAAAAGTTAAAAAAAAAATCACAAAAAAATCCTAAAAATCCCAAAAAATCCCAAAAAATCCCAAAAAATCCTAAAACCCCCAAATTTTTTGGAATTGCAGCTTTCCTACGGCTCCAGCTCTCCGGCTCTCTCCAACCGCCAGCGCTTCCCGACGTTTTTCCGAACTCACCCGTCAGCGACGCTGCACAACCCGACGCGAGTCCAGCTGTTCAAGAAATGGGGTTGGACAAAAATCGCCACCATCCAGCAAACCACCGAGGTCTTCACCTCGGTAAGGACATCCCAAAAAAATTTAAAAAAAAATCCCCCAAATTTTCCCGAAATTTCAAAAAAAAAATTATCCCAAAATTTGAAATTGCCAGAGAAAAGTTCCCCCGAAAAATCGGTGTTGAAAATTCAGCCCTAAAAGATTTCTCCTGAAAATTCTTTCCCCAAAAAATCATCCCAAAAATTTTCCCCCCAAAAATTCCTCTCACCCCCAAAAATTAAAATTCCCCTCAAAAAATTTTTCAAGAAAAAATTCCCACTAAAATAAAAATTGATTCCAAAAATTCATCTTGAAAATTCAACCCTAAAAGATTTCTCCTGAAAATTCGTCCCCCAAAAAATCATCCCAAAAAATTGTCCCCAAAAAATTCCTCCCCAAAATTATCCCCCCAAAAATTCCTCTCACCCCCAAAAATTAAAATTCCCTGCGAAAAAAATCCCCCAAAAATAAAAATTGATGTTGAAAATTTGTCTTGAAAATTCCCCTTGAAAGAATTTTGCCAGAAAATTCCTCCCCGAAAAATTCCTCTCCCAAAAAATTCATCCCAGAAATTCATCACAAAATTATCCCCCAAAAATTCCTCTCACCCCCCCCCAAAAATTAAAATTTCCCTGAAAAAATTCCCCCATGAAAATTGACATCAAAATTGCTTTGAAAATTCCTCCGAAAAATTTTTGCCAGAAAAATTCGATTCCTAAAAATCATCCCAAAAATTCTCCCCCAAAAAATTCCTCCCAAAAATTCATCATCAAAAATTCCTCCAAAAATTATCCCCAAAATTCCTCCAGAGAATTCTCCCCAAAATTCTCTCAAAAAATTTTCCTCGAAAAATTCTTTCTCCCAAACATTCCTCCTGAAAAAATTCCTCCAAAAAAATTCCTCCCTCTAGAATTCCCCCAAAACTCCCCTGGGAAAAATTCACCCCCCAAAATAAAAAATTCTCCCCCAAAATATTTCTCCTGGAAATTTTGATTCCCCAATCCCATTTTTAATCCCCCAAATCCCATTTTTATGCCCCAACCCCATTTTTGATTCCCCCCAAAAATCTCATTTTCTTTAATCCCCAAATCCCATTTTTTATGCCCCAACCCCATTTTGATTCCCCTAAAATCGTGATTTTTTATGCCCCAACCCCATTTTGCACACCCCAAAATCCCATTTTTGGCACCCCAAACCTCGCTTGGCACCCCCCAGACCCTGGATGACCTGACCAGCGGGTGAAGGAGGCGGGCTGGGATCACCTTCCTGCCAGAGTTTTCTCCTCTACTCCGACCGCTCAGCACTGGCCCGAACCCTCAAGGTGAGACCCCCAACCCCCAAAAGAGGAGAAACCACCCCAAAAATCCATCAGGATCCATTCCCACCCCCAAATCCCAAATTCCCACAATCCTCAAGTCCCCAAATCCCCCCATTGCTGCAAACCCCCAATCCCAAAATTCTTCAAATCTCTCAAAAATCCCAAATCCCCAAATCCTAAATTCCCACAATCCCCTAAGTCCCCAACCGGTAAATCTCCACATTCCCAAACCCCCATCCCAAAATTCCCCAACTTCAAAATCCCATAATCCCCCTAAATTTCTACAATTCCCATTCTAGAATCACCAAATCCCAAATCCAAAATTCCCTAACTCCCAAATCCCAAATCCCCACAATTCCCAAAACAAATCCCAGATCTCACAATCCTTTATTTCCAAATCCCCCATATCCAAAATCTCCACATTCCCAAACCCCCATCCCAAAATTCCCAAATCCTCAAAATTCTCCCATAATCTCCAAATTCCAAATCCCAAGTCCCCAGTTCCCATTCCCAAATTCCCACAATTCCCAAACCCCCAAACTCTGCACAATCCCCCAAAAATTTCCAAACCCTCAAATCCCAAATCCCCACAATTCCCAAATCTCCGCACCATTTCCTCTACCCCAATCCCACTCCAAAAGAGAAGAAATCACCCCCAAAATCCATCGGGTCATGGATGAAGAGGTGGGGAGGTTTATTCACTTTATGTGATTTTAGGGAACTTTTTGGGATTTTTTATTTTGGGGGTTTTTGAGGGGTGGATTTTAGGTATTTTTTTACAGATTTTTGGGGATTTTTCTGATTTTTTATGCAAATTTTGGGGATTTTTAAAATTTTTTTTATTTTTGTTGGGATTTTTTTTTTATTTTTTTGAGTTTTTTTCCTAATTAAAAAATTATGAATCCCTCAAAGCGCCAGGACGCTGCGGATCATCGTGGGGCTCTTCTAAGACGGAGGCGCTGGAAAGTTTTTCTGTGAGGTGGGAGTGATGATGATGATGATGATGGATGATGATGGATTCCATGGATGATGATGATGATTGATGATGATGATGATGGATCAATGATGGTGGATGATGGATATTGATAGATCATGGAGGGATGGATGATGAAGGATCAATGATTGATCAATGATGAGGATGATGGATGGTAATGGATCAATGGTGGAAATTGATTGATGATGATGGATGATGATGGTGATGATGATGATGATGATGCTGATGGTGATGATGGATCAATGATGGTGGATAATAGATATTGATAGATCATGGAGGGATGGATGATGATGATGGATCAATGATGAATCTCCACAGGTGATGATGAGGATGTTGGATGGATGATGATGACAATGATGGATGATGGAAATTGATGGATGATGATGATGATGGATAATGATGGCTGATGATGATGATGATGATGGATCCCGCTGATGGATTCCATGGATGGATTCCGGTGATGGATGGATGATGATGATGGATAGACAACGATGGATGGATGATGATGATGGATCCCAATGATGGATTGCAGATGGATTCCAATGATGGATGATGATGATGATGGATGGATGATGAGGATGATGGATTCCATGGATGATGATGATGATGTTGATGGATGATGATGATGGATAGAGCTAATGAAATGGCTTATGATGATGATGATGGATCCCGTTGATGGATCGCGGATCGATTCCGATAATGGATGATGACGCATGGATGGATGGATGATGATGATGATGATGGATGAATGATGATGAATGATGGAAATTGATGTGATGATGATGGATGGATTGATGATGATGATGATGATGGATCCCATTGATGGATTCCATGAATGGATTCGATGATGGATGATGATGAAGGATGGATGGATGGATGATGATGATGATGATGATGATGGATGGATGATGAAGATGGATTCCATGGATCATGATGATGTTGGATGGATGATGACAATGATGGATGATGATGATGATGATGATGATGATGATGGACAATTTGTGATGATGGATTCTGATGATGGATGACAGAAATTGATGGATGGATGGATGATGATTTATGATGCTGATGTTGGATGGATGATGATGATGATGATGATGATGATGATGATGGATGATGAAGGACGATGATGATAGATCTCATGGAGCACCTCCCACCCTTCCAGGTCTACAAGGAGAAGCTCACGGCAAGAAGCACGGCCTGGTTCCTGATTGGCTGGTACGCCGACAACTGGTTCCGCGATCAAGGACCCGGCCATCAACTGCACCGAGGCCGAGATGGCCGAGGCCGCCGAGGGTCACGGACTCACCGAGATCGGGCTATGCTCAACCCCGAGAACACAGCGAGCATCTCCAACATGGTGCTGGGAGCACTGAGGGCTCAGCTGGCCCAACCGTTAGGTCAACGTTGGGTGGTGGTCAACTCAACTGTTGGGTCAATGTTGGTGGTGGTCAGCGCAACCATTGGGTCAATGTTGGGTGGTGGTCCAACTCAACTGTTGGGTCGAAGCGTTGGGTGGTGGTCAATTCAACCCATTGGGTCAATGTTGGGTGGTGGTCAACTCAACGTTGGGTCAGCGTTGGGTGGTGGTCAACCCTAAACCTTGGGTGGTGGCCAACCCAACTGTTGAAACGTTGGACCAACCCAAACTTTGGGTCAACATTGGGTGATCTCAAACGCAGCTGTTGGGTCAATGTTGGGTCAACGTTGGGTGATCTCCAACCCAACCACTGGGTCAACCTTTGGGTGGACTCCAACCCAAACCCTTGGGTGTTGGACCAACCCAACCATTGGTGTTGACCAACCCAACCATTGGGTCAATGTTGGGTTATCTCCAATCCAACAGTTGGGTCAATGTTGAGTCAACCTTGGGTGGTCTCCAACCCAAACCTTGAGTGTTGACCAACCCAACCATTGGGTTGACCAGCAACCATTAGCTCAATGTTGGGTGATCTCTAACCCAACCGCTGGATGTTGGACTAGCAACCTTTGGGTCAACCCAACCCAAACCGTTGGGTCTTGTCCACCAGACGTCCTCAAGAGTTCATCGAGAAGCTCCAGAAGAGGTTGGGCAAGAACTCGAGGAGGACCGGCGGCTTCCAGGAGGCGCCCGCTAGCCTCACGACGCCATCTGGGCCTTGGCCCTGGCACCTCAACAAGACCAGCCAAGAGTTGGTCAAGAAGGGATTGAGGCTGGAAGACTTCCAACTACAACAACAAGAGACATCACCGGCCGAGATTTACACGGGCCCTCAGCTCTCGTCGAGGGGCTCGTCGGTGCCCTCGATGCAAATCTGGCACTGCTGGAGGGGACTTCGAGGCTGACACCAAAATTCATTTTTGGGCAAATCTTTATTTCTGGGTGGAGTGACATCAGTGTGTGTCACCCAAATTCATCTTGGGTGGAGGTGACATCAAATGTGTCACCAAATCTCGCGTTTTGGATGGAGAGTGTCACCAAAATTAATTTTAGGGTGGGCTCGTGTCATTAAAGGTGTCACCAAAATTAATTTTTGGGCAAATCTTCGCTTTGGGTGGAGATGACATCAAAATGTGTCACCAAAATTCATTTTTGGGTGGAGGTGACATCGAAGGTGTCGCACCAAAATTCATTTTGGATAGAGGTGACAATAAAGAGTGATCATCAAATTCATTTTGGGCAATCTTCATTTTGGGTGGAGATGACATCAAAATGTGCCACCAAAATTCATCTTTGGGTAGTGGGGACGCCAAAGGTGTCACACAAATCTTAATTTTGGATGGAGGTGTCACCAAAATTAATTTTGGGTGTGGTGACATCAAAGGTGTCACCAAAATTCATTTTCTGGGTATAGGTGACTATCAAGAGTGTCAACACACTCACTTTTGGGCAAATCTTCATTTGGCTGAGGTGACATCGAAGCTGTCACCAAAATTCATTTTGGGCTGGAGGTGACATCGAGGGTGTCACCAAAATTAATTTTGGGGCAAATCTTCGTTTTGAGTGAGATGACATCAAAATGTGTCGCCAAAAATTCATTTTTGGGTGGAGGTGACATCAAACGTGTTGCAAATCTTCATTTTGATGGAGGTGACCCTGAACCATTTTTGTTGGCGGGACACTCGAGGATGTCACCAAAGTTAATTTTTGGGTGGAGGTGACATCAAAGGTGTCACCAAAGTCTTCATTTTGGATGGAGATGAGTCAGAAATTCATCTTTGGGTGGAGGTGACATTAAGGGTGGTCCCAAAAGTTACTTTTGAGGCAGAGGTGACGCCACGGGTGTCCCCACGCCGTCCCCGTGTCCCCACTAGGGCCACGTCGCGTTCTGACGCCAGCTGCTCCCGCATGGCCTGGACCCTGATCTGAGCAGCTGCAAGGTGAGGGGACATACGCTGGTGACACTGGGTGACATCAGGTGACAACGCTCGGTGACACTGAAGGACACTGAGTGACGTTAAAGGACGTGGGTGACAACTTTGGGGACTGATTGAGGGGACCCCAGGGTGACACTGAGGGACATCGGGTGACATCACTGGGTGACATTGAGGGACATTGGGCATGACATTGGGTGACCATGCTGACGGACATTGGGTGACATTGAGGACATCGGGTGACATCAGGTGACAACGCTTTGTGACACTGAAGGACAAATTGGTGACGCTAAAGGACACTGGGGTGACATCAGGTGACAACGCTGACATTGAGGACCTTCAGGTGCCACCAACCCCTCTGGCTCCACTCACCTGTGGATGCCCCCTAGTGCCACCAGTGCCACTCTCAGGTGTCACCTGTGCTGTTGTCATCTGTCCTGAGTGCGTCACCTGTGCCGGTGTCTCCCAAAGTGTCACCTGTCCTGGTGTCCCCCAAAGTGTCACCTGTGCCGGTGTCACCTGTCCCTGTCAATCCTCTCCCTTGTCACCTGTCCTGGTGTCCCCAAGATGTCACCTCTTCCTTGTCACCTGTCCAGGTGTCACCTGTCCTTATCACCCGTCCTGGTGTCACCTGTCCATTGTCATCCTGTGCTGGTGTCCCCTAAAGTGTTACCTGTGCCATTGCCACCTGTCCCTTGTCACCTGTTCAGTGTCACTCGTCCCTTTCATCTGTTCAGGTGTCACCCGTCCATTGTCACCTGTCCTGGTGTCACCTGTGCCATTGTCACCTGTCCCAGTGTCCCCAAAGTGTTACCTGTCCCTTTTCACCTGTTCAGGTGTCACCGTCCTTTGTCACCCGTCGGGTCGTCACCTGTGCCATTGTCACCCGTCCCAGTGTCCCCAAAGTGTTACCTGTCCCTGTCACCCGCTCGGGTGTCACCCGTCCCTTGTCACCTGTCCTGGTGTCACCTGTGCCATTGTCACCTGTTTCAGTGTCACCTGTCCGGGTGTCACCTGTCCCCAAAGTGTCACCCGTGCCCCTCAGGTGGGTGTGGACAAGAAGATCGTTTGACTACGACAGCACCAGGGACAACCTGTCCTGGTACAACAATGACAAATGGATCACGATTGAGGAGCGGGAAAAAGCGGGAGAAATGGGGAAAATGGGAAAATGGGAAAAATGGAGGAAAAATGGGAAAAATGGGAAAATGGGAAAAATGGGGAAAATGGGGAGGGAAAATGGGAGAAATGGGGAAATTGGGAGAGAAAATGGGAAAAATGGGAAGGGCAGGAAAATGGGAGGAAAAATGGGAAAATGGGAAACATGGAAAATGGGAAAAAAGGGAAAAATGGGGAAAAGAAATGGGAAAAGTGGGAGAAAAGGAAAAATGGGAAAAAATGGGAAAAGGGAAAAAGGTGAGGAGAAAAAATGGGGTAAAAGGAAAAGTCTGGAAAAATAGGGGAAGTGGGAAAAATAGGGGGAAAAGGAGGGAAAGTGGGAAAAATGAAAAGAGGAGAAAATGGCAGAGTGGGAAAAAATGGGGAAATTGGGAAAATGGAGGAAAGAGGAAAATGGGAAAAAGGAAAGAAGTGGGAAAGAATGGGAGAAAATGAAAGGGAAAAGGGGAAAAGGGCTAGGAAAAATTGGGGAAATCAGGAAAAATGGAAAAAACCCCACACAAAAATGAAGAAGAATGGGGGAGAAATGGAAAACGTGAAAAATGGAAAATCTGAAACACAAAATGAGAAGGAATGGTGGGAAAAGGAAAAAAATGGGAAATGGAAAAACTGTGAGGGAAAGATAGGGAAAAAATGGAAAAATCAGGGAAAAATTGGGGAGAAAATTTTGAAATTGGGGAAAATGGATAAAACAAAGAAAGGAAAAAGAAATGAGGAAAAATGGGGAGTTGGAAAAGCCTGGGAAAAACTGGGAAAAAGTGGAAAAACCTAGAAAGTACTGGAAAAAATTGGGAAAATGGAAATAATTGGAAAAGATGGGGGAAAAAATGGGGGAAAATTTTACAAAATCCACAGAAAAATAGGAAGAATGGGAGAAAGTAAGAAAAAGTGAGAAAAAATCAGGGGAAAATTTGGGGAGAAAAGATTTGGGAAATTGGGGAACTTTTGGAAAATGGGAAAAAATGGGGAAAGGGAGGAAAAATGGAAAAAAAGGAAAAAATGGGGAGAAAAATTAAGAAAAAATGGGAAAAAATGGGAAAAAGGAAAGCGAAAATGGGGAAAATGGGAGGAAAATGGAAAATGGGAAGAGTAGGGGAAAGGGGGAAAGAAACGAGAAAAAAGGAAAAAACTGGGGAAAAAACTGGGAAAAAGCGGGAAAAAAGGAAAAATGAGGGAAAAATCGATAGGGAAAAATGAAGATATAGAGGGAAAAAATGGGAAAAAAAGAGAAAAATGGGAAAAAATGCTGATCAACAGGGAAAATCTTCCTGGGTGTGTTCCAATTCGAATTTTTGATTTTTTCCCCAATTTTTCTGCACAGAGAGTCCCCTCCGGCCCGATTACACCAAGGTGATCCTAGCGTTCGGTTCCTGTCCCAAAATTGTTCATTTCTGTCTCGGTGTTGCGTCGCTGGGGATCGTCCTGGCATTAGATCTGCTTGGCCTTCAACATCTACAATGGAGTCACGTGAGGTGGGGAAAATCTCAAAATTCCCAAAATTCCCCAAAAATTCCCGGGATTTTTGGGTGGTCGGGAGTGAGAAAAAATGCAGAATTTTATGGGTTTTAAGGTAAAAAAATTTGTGAAATTTGAGGGTTTAAAATAAAAAAAACAAACCTGAATGTAAGTTTAAAAAATTGTGAATTTTAGGGGTTTAAGTGATCATGAAATTTTAGGGGTTTGAGGAAAAAATATTCGTAAATTTGAGGGTTTAAGGAAAAAAAATTCACTAATTTTAGGGGGTTTTAAGTTTAAAAAATGTAGAATTTTGAAGCCTTCAAAAATTCGCAAATATTTTAGGGGTTTAAGGTAAAAAAATTTCCTCATTTTCTCTCTCCATTTTCCCATTTTTCTTATTTTTCCCATTTTTCCCATTATTTTTCCTGTTATTTTTCCCATTATTCCCATTTTCCCTCTCCATTTCCCCATTTTTCCGATTATTCCATTATTTTCATTATTTTTTCCCTCATTTTTTCCCTGTTATCCATTTTCCCCATTATTTTTCCGATATTTTTTTCCTATTATTTTTCTACTTATTTTTTCCCATTATTTTTCCCTGTTATTTTTCCCATTTTCCCACTATTTTCCCGTTATTTTTCCCATTTTCCCCATTATTTTCTATTATTTTTTCCCGTTATTTTTCCTATTATTTTCCCTGTTATTTTTTCATTATTTTTCCTGTTATTTTTTTCCGTTATTTTTTTCCATTATTTTCCCTGTTATTTTTTCCCCGTTATTTTCCCATTTCCCCATTTTTCCATTGTTTTTCCCCATTATTTTTCCCATTATTTTTCCCACATTTTTCCCATTATTTTTTCCCTGATTATTTTTCCCATTATTTTTCCTGTTAGTTTTTCCGTTGTTATTTCCCCATTTTTCCCTGTTATTTTTTCCCATTTTCCCCATTATTTTTTCCCCATTATTTTTCCCATTTCTGTTATTTTTCCTGTTTATTTTCCTGTTATTTTCCTGTTATTTTTCCTGTTATTTTTCCTGTTATTTTTCCATTATTTTTCCGGCATTTTTCCATGGGTACATCCAGATTCAGCCCTACCTGAACAACATGACTGACCGTGGGTTGTACACGCCCTCGGCTGTCACGTGTTCCCGCTGGAGACTCGGCGAGTACCACATCGGGCTGGCTGAAATTTCCCCTTGCGTGTGCCAGGTGGGGGGAGCGGGAGCGGGAAAGATGGGATGGGAACAGAGCGAGGGGAAAATGGGGAAAAGGGGATGGGAGACAGGCGGAGAAAAGGGGAAAAATGGGATGGGGCTAAAGGCGGAAAAAATGGGGGAAGTGGGATGGGAACAGGCAGAAAAAGGGGGAGATGGGGATGGGAACAGGCGGAGAAAAGCGGGGAAAAATGGGATGGGAACAGGCGGAAAAGAGGAGGAAAAGGGGATGGGAACAGAAAGCGGGGAAAAGGGGATGGGAACAGAAGCTGGAAAATGGGGGGGGAAAGGGGATGGGAACAGAGCGAGAAAAAGGGGAAGTTGGGATGGGAACAGAAGCCGAGAGAAAGCGGGGAAAAATGGGATGGGAACAGGCAGAAAACCTGGGAAAAGAGTGATGGGAATGGTGGAGAGGGGAATTTGGGATGGGAACAGGCAGAAAAGGGAAAGCAGGTGGATGGGAACAGGTGGAAGAACAGGTGGAAGAACAGGCAGAGATGAAAATGGGATGGGAACAGCAGGCGGGAAAGAGGAAAAAAGTGAGATGGAACTGGGGTGGAGGAACATGTGGAGAAACAGGTGGAGGAACAGGCGGGAAAAAGAGAGATGACAGGCGAGGAGAAAGAAAAGAGGGAATGAACAGGTGGAGGAACAGGTAGAGGGGCAGAGGAAAAGGGGGAAGAGAGATGGGAATGGTGGAGAGGGGAAGTGGGGTGGGAAGAGGTGGAGAAATGGAGGTGGGATGCAGGGGCAGGCTGAAAAATGCGAAATGGATGGGAATGGTGGAAAAGAGGGGAAGTTGGGACGAGCAAGTGGGAGGAACAGGTGGAAAGGGGAAAAGTGTGTGTAGGAACAGGTGTAGAGAGGGGAAAATTTAGATGGGAGTGGGGAAAGTGGGATCAGAACAGGAACTGGAAAGGAGAATGAGAGAGAAAAGAGGGGAGGGAACAGGCGAGGAGGAACAGGTGAAGGGGAGGGAAAAGTGGGATGGGAACAGAAGCGGGAGAAAATGAAATGGGATGGGAATGGTGCGAGGAACAGGCAGAGGGGAAAATGGGATGAGAACAGGCAAAAAAGAGGGGGAAAATGGGAGGTTGGAACAGGCGGAAAAATGAAAATGGGATGGGAACAGGTGGGAGGAACAACGGCAGAAAAAAGGGGGAGACCGGGCGGAGACAGGTGGAGGAACAGGTGGAGAAAGGCATCAGTGGAGCAGGTGATGAATGAGCAGGGCAGAGATTCAGGAAAGTGGCAGCAGTCGGAAAAGAGGAAACAGCCAAAATCCCGGCCGGGGTGGGAGTTAATAGGGCACAGAGAAAAAGAATTGGAACAATCCGGAGGAAAAATCAGAGTGGGAACAGTGGGAGGATGGGCAGGAATGGGAAAAACAGGGAATGGGAACAGTTGGGAGGGCGGTTAGGAAGCAGGAGGTGGGGATGGGAAGCGAGGGGTTGGGAAGTGGGCAGGAACAGTGGGAAGTGTGGTTAAATGGAAATTGGTGGACGGGAAAATTTGGAATAATCCGGGAATAAGTGAGCGGGCAGTCGAGACAGGTGCTTTGGGGTAAACGGGAATGGGACGGTGGGCGGGAACTGTGTGAATCTAGTGGGGTGGGGGATGTGGGGCAGGAAGAATTCAGGAGAAATGGGTTGAGACAGGGGCAAGGCTGGGGAGAAAAACAGGAATGGGAACAGTTGGAGCAGGAACAGTCGAAACAGAGGAGGTGGGGATTAGGGGAAACAGGGAATGGGAACAATCAGACAGGACAATTGAAATCCGGCTGGGAATAGGGATAATAGGAACAGGAGAAAAATTAGGAACAATGGAGGAAAAAATCAAAATGAAGGGAACAGTCGGAGACAGAGCGAAAGGAAAAAGCAGGGAATAGGAACAGTCGAGATAGGAACCATGAGGATTCCGACTGTTGCCATGCTGAGGACTCGGGGTTCAAGCACAGCTGGCCATTACCAAAGTCTGGTGCAGGGTGCTGTCCTTTACTGAAGGGCGACTGAAGGACCAGCGGGCCCAGCGAGGAATTATAGGAAAACCAGAAGTGAAAAAACCAGCGGAAGTAAGGCAGGAACTGTAGGAAAGAATGTAGGAGAATGTGATTTGGTGAGGAAAAGTTCCTGGGAGAATCATGAAAAGAGTTCCCAGGAAATCATGAAAAATGCCAGAAAAGTTTGCAGGAAATCCTGCAAAATTCCTGGAAAAGATCCTGGAATATGATAGAAAAATTTCTCAAACCATGAAAATTTCTGGAAAACAGCAGGAAAAATTGCAGTAAAATCATGAGGGTTCTGGACACTTCCTGGGAGAGTAGGCAGGAAAATCCTGGAGAATTTCTGGGGAAAGGAAATTCTTGGGAGAAATCCCTGATAAATTCCTGGAAAATCTCAGAAAATTCCATGAAGAATCTGGTTTCACAGGGAGAATGCAGGAAGGTCTGAAGGTGAGATTCTGGAAATACAGTTCAGGAAGAGCTCACGGGAAGTTCCTGAAGCTTCAGGAAAACCTTGAAAAAGAATCTGAGTAAAATGTGGAAAAGTTCTGTGAAGAATGGAAGTCTGAAGAATTCAAAATTTCAGAATTCCGAGGAAGCAGAGTTAGGAGTTGGGTGTTGTGAGGTTTGTTGGTGGTTTACAGGGTTTGGGTTCAGGGGTTTCATCCAGGATCTCGGTTTTCATACCAGGATCTGGTGAACAGACAGATTTTAAGGAGTGTTGAATCTGGAGAAATTTCACATTAGGGAGGAATTCACATGGGTGAAGCAGGGGTGCAGGTTCCTTAATCATGGATTGACCAGAATTTCCTTTGGTGAGTAAGCAGGAGAATTTGGCTGTCGGTGACCGGGAATTTCACCATTCCTGAGTCATTGTTGACCGGGGAATTTTGGTGTTAGTCACTGGAAATTTCCACCACTGATTACAGAAATTTTGGTGGTGTAATCGTGCTGACCCGGGGAATTTTCACTATTCCTAGCCATCATTACGAGGAATTTGTTTGTTGATTAGAATTTCTGTTAGATTGCAGGTACTGCAGTTGTTTGTTTGCATGAGGATGCTGTGTTTCGATTACATTATTGAGCCAAGATTTTGGTATTAGTGCTGGGAATTTCACCATTGTTGCTGGGAATTTTGGTGTTGAGGTCACTAGAGAGAGATTTCACTGTTTCTGGTCATCATTGACGAGAATTTCCTACATTGATAAATAGGGAATTTTACTATTGTTCACCAGGAATTTTCACCATTCCTGGTTGTTGTTGACCCGGGAATTTTGGTGTCAGTGACCCGGAAATTTTTCACCATTGAGATCACTAGAATTTCCGCCAAATGATTACTAGAGATTTCTGGTGTCGTTGACCAGAATTTCTCCATTTCTGATCATTGAAGACCGGGGAATTTTGGTGTCACCTAACCGGGAATTCCAGTGGTCCTGGGAATTTTGGTGTTGAATTAAAGTTTCTATTGATCACAAAGGAATTTTTTGGTGTGACCAGGGATTTTCGTGGGCTCTCGATAATTGTTTGAAACCCTGAATTTTTTGGTGGTAGGTTGACAGAATTTCACCATTTAGTGCAGAATTTTTTGGTGTTTGATTGTGAATTTCACTGTAAATTGTTCATCAGAATCTTTAGTTGTTGTTTTGCGGAGTACTACATTCCTGTTCATTCCATTGGGCCTGAATTTTTGGTTTGGTGAGCCAGGAATTTTGTGTTCCTATTCATTGGTGACTGGAATTTTGGTGGTCGCTGTTCCCTCATTGATTGCTAGAATTTCTAGATGTTGCGGCGGGAGTTTCTCTGTTCTGGGA
>JAPFBE010000060.1:116268-156956 GCA_034336665.1 Luscinia megarhynchos
TTGGTAGCCGCTTCGTTCAGTTACGCCCAGTGTTCCCAGTTCCCTCTAATCCCATTCCCAGTGCCCCAAACTGATCCCAGTGCCCCTCCCAGTGCTCCCAGTACCTCCAGCCTCTGGTTGAACTGGGCCTTGAGCTCAGTAGGGGCTGGCCTCAGTGCTCCCAGTTCCTCAGTATCCACTCCAACCCCATTCCCAGTGCCCCAAACTGATCCCAGTGCCCTCCCAGTCCCTCCCAGTGCTCCCAGTTCCCCAGTCTCTGATCAAATCTTTCCCCATCACTCCCAGTCCCTTTCCAAGCACTCCCAGTGTTCCCAGTTCCCTTTAATCCCATTCCCAGTGCCCCAAACTGATCCCAGTGCCCCTCCCAGTCCCTCCCAGTGCTCCCAGTACCTCCAGCCTCTGGTTGAACTGGGCCTTGAGCTCGAAGTAGGGCCGGCTGCGGGCGATGTCGCGCCGCAGGGATTTCTGCAGCCGCTGCACCTCGGCCTCGGCCTCCTGGCACAGCCGGGTCACCCTCTGGTGCTCCCTCTCGCTCCAGAGCCGCTCCTGCTCCGCCTCGTTCACCTGAGATTCCCAAAATTCCCAAAATTCCCAGATTTAATTCCCAAAATTCCCAAAATTCCCAAAATTCCGGACTTTCTTGGTGCCGTGGTCGAGCATCTCCTCCCATGCGCGCTCCAGTCGGTTTCTCCCATTCCCAACTTTGCCAAGTCTTCTCTAACCATTTCTAAATTCCAAATCCCAAAATTCCCAAAATTCCTGGATTTAATTCCCAAAATTCCTGGATTTAATTCCCAAAATTCCTGGATTTAATTCCCAAAATTCCTGGATTGATTCCTGACTTTCTTGGTGCTGTGGTCGAGCATCTCCTCCCATGTGCGCTCCAGTCGGTTTCTCCCATTCCCAACTTTGCCAAGTCTTCTCTAACCATTTCTAAATTCCAAATCCCAAAATTCCCAAAATTCCCAGATTTAATTCCCAAAATTCCTGACTTTCCTGGTGCCATGGTTGAGCATCTCCTACCAGATGGGCTCCAGTCGGTTTCTCCCATTCCCAACTTGGCCAAACCTTCTCCAACCAGTCCCAAATCCCAAAATTCCCGGATTTAATTCGCAAAATTCCCAGATTTAATTCCCAAAATTCCCAAAATTCCTGACTTTCTTGGTGACGTCGTCGAGCATCTCCTCCCATGCGCGCTCCAGTCGGTTTCTCCCATTCCCAACTTCGCCAAACCCTTTCCCACCCATCCCAAATTCCAAATCCCAAAATTCCCAGATTTAATTCCCCAGATTTCCAGATTTAATTCCCAACATTCCTGGATTGATTCCTGACTTTCTTGGTGCTGTGGTCGAGCATCTCCTCCCATGTGCGCTCCAGTCGGTTTCTCCCATTCCCAACTTTGCAAAACCTTCTCCTACCATTCCCAAATTCCAAATCCCAAAATTCCCAGATTTAATTCCCAAAATTATTTGATTTAATTCCCAAAATTCCCAGAATTCCTGATTTTCCTGGTGCCGTGGTCGAGCATCTCCTACCAGATTGGCTCCAGTCGATTTCTCCCCTTCCCAAACCTTCTCTAACCGCTCCCAAACCCCAGAATTCCCAAAATTTTGGGATTTAACTCCCAGAATTCCCGACCTTCCTGGTGGCGTGGTTGAGCATCTCCTGCCAGGTGGGGTCCAGCCGGTTCTTGCCGGTGCCCAGCCCCTGCTCTGCCACCATCACCATCTCCCGCGCCGCGTTGTGCATCCCCACCGCGCGCTCGTAGCGCAGCGCCGCCCGCTGCGTCTCCTGCTGCGCCTGGAAAAAAAAAACCGGGAATTTTGGGGATTATGGGGAGCCTTTGGGGTGAGTAGGGAGTGATGAGGGGGAGGGGTTTGGGGGTGTTGAGTGGGTGAGGTGTGTTGGAAATGGTTTGGGGTTGGAGAAAGTTTGGGGTGGGAGGTTTGGGATGGGATTTGGAATTGGAGAAGGTTTGGGATGGATGGAGAAGGTTTGGGATGGGATTTGAGAAGGTTTGGGATGGGATTTGAGAAGGTTTGGGATGGGATTTGGGATCTGGGATGAGAGAAGGTTTGGGATGGGTTGGGGAAGGTTTAGAATGGGATTGGGATGGAATTTGGGATGGATGGAGAAGGTTTGGGATGAGATTGGGATGGGATTGGGGAAGATTTGGGATTGGAGAAAGTTTGGGATTGGAGAAGGCTTGGGATGGGATTGATGGAGAAGGTTTGGGATGGGATTGGAGAAGGTTTGGGATGAGATTGGGATGGGATTTGGAATTGGAGGTTTGGGATGGATGGAGAAGTTTTGGGATGGGATTTGGGATTGGAGAAGGTTTGGGATGGATGGAGAAAGGTTTGGGATGGGATTTGGGATTGGAGAAGCTTGGGATGGATGGAGAAGGTTTGGGATGGGATTTGGGATTGGAGAAGATTTGGGATGGATGGAGAAGGTTTGGGATGGGTTGGAGAAGGTTTGGGATGGATGGAGAATGCTTGGGATGGAAAATGATTTGTGATGGCATTTGGGATCAGAGAAGATTTGGGATGGAATTGGAGAAGATTTGGGATCGGTGGGATGAGGTTTGGGATGGATGGGATGGCATTGGAAAAGGGGGAGAAGGTTTGGGATGGATGGAGAAGGTTTGGGATTGGTGGGATGAGATTGAGATGGAATTTGGGATTGGAGAAGGTTTGGGATGGAATTTGGGATGGACTGGAGAAGGTTTGGGGGAGTTGGGTGGGTGGGATGGGTTGGAAATGGTTTGGGATGGAAGAAAGTTGGGGGTGGGAGAAGGTTTGGGATGGGATTTGGGATTGGAGGTTTGGGATGGATGGAGAAGGTTTGGGATAATAATTTCAATTTCCCCAGGCTTTTATTGCCATTTCCCCTCTTATTCCCAATTTTCCCCCGTTATTCCAATTTTGTCCCCATTTTTTTTCTCTTTTTTTTCCATTTTCCTCCCATTTTTACCTGTTATTTTCCCATTTTCTCCCCATTTTTTACATTATTTTTCCATTTTCCTCCCATTTTTTCCTGTTATTTTTTCGTTTTTTCCCCATTTTTCCTGTGATTTTTCCTGCGATTTTTCCGGGATTTTTAAATTTTTTATTTTTTTCCCCCACTTTTCCCAATTTCCCCATTTTTTTCCCAATTTTCTCCATTTTTTTTCCATTTTGCTCCATTTTTTCCTCTTTATTTTCCCATTTCCTCCCCATTTTTTCTTCATTTTTCTTTTGATTTTTCCCCATTTTTCCCCCATTTCCCCTGCAATTTTCTCTGGTTTTTTTTGTTTTTTCCCAATTTTCCCACTTTTCCCGTTTTTCCCAATTTCCCCATTTTTTTCCCCCAAAGCCCAGCACCTCCTTGGCTCTCCTCCTGGCCTCGTAGTAGGGCCGGGCGCGCTCGATGCAGGTTCCCAGCTGGGATCCCTGGGAATTCAATTTCCGGGCGGAATCCGACAGGATGCGGCGATAGCGGGAACGGGCGGCCTGGAAAACCAGTTTGGGACTGGTTCGGACTGGTTTGGGATTGGGAAACCAGTTTGGGACTGGTTCGGTATGGGAAAACCAGTTTGGGACTGGTTTGGACTGGGAAAACCAGTTTGGGATTGGTTCGGACTGGTTTGGGATTGGGAAACCAGTTTGGAACTGGTTCAGACTGGGAAAACCAGCTTGAGACTGGTTCGGACTGGGAAAACCAGTTTGGGACTGGTTCAGGCTGGTTCAGACTAGTTTGGACTGGCTTGGCACTGGTTCGGACTGGTTTGGGATTGGGAAACCAGTTTGGGACTGGTGTGGACTGGTTCAGAGTGGTTTAGGATTGGGAAACCAGTTTGGGACTGGTTCAAACTGGTTTGGGATTGGGAAACCAGTTTGGGACTGGTTCAGACTGGTATGGACTGGTTCAGACTGGGAAAACCAGTTTGGGATTGGTTTGGGGCTGGATTGGGATTGGGAAAGGGTTTGGAACCAGTTTGGGACTGGTTCGGACTGGTATGGACTGGTTTGGATTGGGAAAACCAGTTTGGGATTGGGAAACCAGTTTGGGAATGCGAAACCAGTTTGGGACTGGTTTGGGATTGGGAAAGGATTGGGAAACCAGTTCAGGATTGGTTTGGACTGGGATACCAGTTTGGGATTGGGAAAACCAGTTCACCTCAGTTCCCTCCCAGTTCATCCCAGTCTCTCCCAGTTTATCCCAGTCCCTCCCAGTTCCCTCCCAGTTTATCCCAGTCCCTCCCAGTCCATCCCAGTTCCCTCCCAGTCCCTCCCAGTCCATCCCAGTTCCCTCCCAGTCCATCCCAGTCCATCCCAGTCCATCCCAGTTCCCTCCCAGTTCCCTCCCAGTTTATCCCAGTCCATCCCAGTTCCTCACATCCAGCTCCAGTTCCCCCCGGTTGATTTCAGCGTTGGCCTCGTTCAGGTGCTCGAGCTCCTCCTGGAAAGCCAAAAAAAATTTGGGATCAAAACCCCAAAATTCCCCAAAATCTGAGAAATCCCAAAATTTGGGAAAAAAAATCCCAAAAATTTGGTAAAAAAAATCCCAAAACTTTGGGAAAAAAAACCCAAAAATTTGGGATAAAAACCCCAAAAATCAGGACAAGACGCCAAAAATTCCCAAAATTTGGGAAAAATTACCAAAAATTTGGGATCAAAAACCCAAAAATTTGGGATAAAAACCCCAAAAATTCGGAAAAAAAATCCCAAAATTTGTGACAAAAAGCCCAAAAAATTTGGGATCAAACCCCCAAAATTTGGAAAAAAAAATCCCAAAATTTGGGATAAAACCCCCAAAAATTTGGGATCAAAACTCCAAAAAATTTAGGAGAAAACCCCCAAAATTTGGAAAAAAAATCCCAAAAATTTGGGGAAAAAACCCAAAAAAATTGAGATGGAAACCCAAAAAATTTGGGGACAAAAACTTCAAAAAATTTGGGATAAGACCCCAAAATTTGGGATAAACCCCACAAAACTTGGGGAAAAAAAATCCCAAAATTTGGTATAAAAACCTCAAAATTTCCCTCAAATCCGAAAATTTTGGAGTTTTTTTCTCAAAATTTCCCAAATTTTGGGATTTTCACCCAAAATTCCAAAATTTTGGCCCCAACCTTCCAAAATTTTCAGGTTTGACCCCAAAATTTCGACCTCAAAATTTCGACCCCAAAACCCCCAAAATTTGTGGAGTTTTCCCGCCAAGACACCAAAATTCAAACTGCAAACCTCCCAAAATTTAGGGATTTTTTCCCAAATTTCCCAAAATTTTGGGATTTCTTCCCAAAATTCCCAACACTTTTAGAATTTATCCCAAAATTCCGCCAAAAATTTACCCCCAAAAATTCGAAAATTTTCTGGGATTTTTCCCTCCAAAACCCCAAAATTCGAGCCCCAAAACCCCCCAACATTTTGGGGTTTTTTCCCAAATTTCCCAAATTTTGGGATTTTCACCCAAAATTCAAAAATTTTGGCCCCAACCTCCCAAAATTTTCAGGTTTGACCCCAAAATTTCAACCCCAAAATCCCCAAAATTCCAATTTTTTTGGCATTTCCCCCTCCAAAACCCCAAAATTCGAGCCCCAAACCCCCCAAAATTTCGGCATTTTTTCCCAAATTTCCCAAATTTTGGGATTTTCACCCCAAATTCCCACCTGGATCCGGGGGTCCAGCTCTTCCTCCTCCTCCTCCTCCTCGTCCTTGGGGGGATTCCCGGGATTTTCTGAATCCCCCATTTTGGGACCCCCCAAAATTCCAGGGGGCCATCCAAGGTGGGGGAGGGGCCTCAGTTCATTTTTTGGGGAATTTTGGGAATTTTGGGGGTGGGGGGGAGGAGCTGGAAGAGAAAAAAAATAAAATTTTTGGGTTTTTTAGCAAAATTTTGGTTTTTTGGTGAATTTTTGGGAGAGTTTTGAGTTTTTAAAACGAGGAAATTTCCAGAATTTTGATTTTTCCCAAAAATTGGGCAAAATCCCCCAAATTCCAAAAAAATTTCTTGCAATGCCTGAGAAAATTTTCCCAAAAATTCCCAAAAATTTACCCAAAATTCTCCCAAAATTTTTTTTTAAAATTCCCCAAAATTCTCCCAAAATTTTTTTTTAAAATTCCCCAAAATTCCCCCAAAATTCCTGAAAAAATTCCCTAAAATTCTGGAAAAAATTTCCCCAAATTTCTGAAAAATTCCCCCAAAATTCCTGAAAAAAAATTCCCCAAAATTCCTGAAAATTCCCCAAAAATTCCCCAAAATTCCCACAAAATTCCCACAAAATCCCCCAAAATTCCTGAAAAAAATTCTTCCAAAATTCCAAAAAAATTCCCCAAAATTCCCGAAAAAAATTCTTCCAAAATTCCAAAAAAATTCCCCAAAATTCCCAAAAAAAATCCCCAAAATTCCACCCATAGATCCCAAAAACCTCCCAGAAAATTCCCAAAAATCTCTGAAAATCCCAAATTCCCCCAAAAATTCCCCAAAAATTCCCCAAATTCATCCCCAAATCTCCTCAATGACCCCCAAAATTTCCCGAAATTCCCCCAAATTCTCCCCAAAAATCCCCCAAATTCCCACAAAAAAATCCCCCAAATTCTACTCGAACCCCCCAAAATCACCTCCAGACCCCCAAAAATTCCACAATGATCCCAAAATTTCCACAAAATTTCCACAAAATCCCCAAAAATCCCCCAAATCTCCCCCCAAAAACCCCCCAAATCCCCCAAAAATCCTCCCAAAATCCCCCTCAAACCCCCCAAAACCCCCCACAGCCACAACCCCCCAAACCCCTCCACTCTCCCCTCCCCCCACCCCCAAAAATTTCCAAATTTTCTTCAGAATTCCCAAAAATTCCCAAATTTCCCCGAATTCCCTCCCCGCCCCCCCGGGCCTGTGTTTACCCCCGCTCCGCCAGCGCTGAGGGGCCGCTCCCCCACCGGAAGCGGAAGTGCGCCTCAACCTCCTCTTTCCGTACAACATGGCGGCGCCCATTGTGCCTTTCAAACCCCGCCTTTCCCCCTTTAATCCGCTTCCCCGCTGCTTTAAAATCGGCGAGAAGGGATAAATCCGCGACAACGAATCCGCTGCGCGCGGTTTGGTTGCGATTGGGTTTGAAATTTGGGTTAAAATCGCAGCGGGGATGGTGAAAAGAGCGCCAGCATCTTATTGACTGGACCCGCCTCGCCTCAAGATGGCGGCGGCGGGAGACGAACCAACAGGAAAGTTGGAAGAAATCACCATAAATATGAGGGGAAAAAGATCCTCCAAGTCTCCCAGAGCTTCTTAAACCTTTCCAGACGTTTCCAAATCCTCCCCGTTTTCATTTTACACTTGGTTTCGCCCTCACATCCGGCGCCACACAGGAAGCGGAAGTTCCGCCATCTTCCTCTTGCCGTACAACATAGCGGCTCCTGTGCTCGCTACACTCTTTACATTTTCGCCACCTACACAATTTCTGGAAGCTCAAATCGCTCCCGATTATGAAATCGGTGACGGTGAATCCGCCGCGATAAATTTGGGTCCGATTCGGTTTGAAACCCGGCGAGAATCAGCACCGGAAGTGGCTCCATGGGTGCCGCCATCTTGCCTTACGGCACCGCCCCGCCTCAAGATGGCGGCGTGAGGGGGGGAGCTGCCGCCATTTTGAATATCTTTGATTTATTTGAAATTTGGGAGGGAAATTTGGGATCGGGACCGAAATTTGGGATCGCGATCGGGATTCGGGATCGGGATTTTTTTCCCGGTTCCCTTTTGGTGGAATTCCGGGAAAAACTCCGGAATTCCCGGCGCTTCTCCCTCTTTCCTCTTCCCAAATTCCATTTTTTTCCCCAAATTCCTCCTTTTTTTTCCCCCAAATCCCAATATTTTTCCCAAATCTCTCTTTTTTTTCCCAAATCCAGCCTTTTTTCCGTTTCTCCTTTTTCCACCCATCCCAAAATCCACAAAAAATCCCCCAAAGAGCGAAAAGAACACAAAACATAGTAAAAACAAAAACCAAAAACCCCCAGAAAAACAAAAACAAAAAAACCCAAACAAATAAAAAAAACCCCACCAAAAAAAAAAAAAAAAAAAAAAAAAACAAGAAAAAGAAAAACAAAAACAATACCAAAAAACAAAAAACAAAACAAACAAAAAAAACCCACAAAAACTAATCCAGGAATTATCCCAAAAATCCCTCCCAGAAATTACAGGATTTTTGTGGGTTTTACTAAATTTCTTTTTAATCCAGTGGGAAGTTTTAATGATTAAAAAATGAGAATTTGGGGGTGGAATAAGAGGAAAAAAATTGGGAATTTGGGGGCAGAATTTGAGATTTTGATCCTGTCAGGGGGAGGAAAATCCTTGAATGTTGGTGTCCCTTAAAAAAATCCCAAAATTTCCACCCCTAAATCCTCAGAATTCCCCCAAATCCCCCCAAAATCCAATTTTTTCCCCCTACAATTCCACCCAAAATTCCCGGAAAAAATCTCCAAAAATCCCCCAAATTCCCAAAATGTCCCAAAATCCCCAAATTTCCTCCCAAATTCTCCAAAATGCAAAAAAATCCCCCAAAAATCCCAAAAATTCGCCAAAAATTCTCAAATCTCCCAAAAATTCTGCCACAAATCCAAAATTTTCCGCCAAAATCCTCCAAATTCTTCCCCCCCAATCTCAAAATTTCCTCCCAATCCCCCAAAATCCCAAATTTATTCCTCATAATCCCCCAAAAATCCCCAAATTTTCCCCAAAATTTCCCCAAAATCTCCCCAAGTCCCCCAGAATTTTCAAAATTCCCGAAATCCCAAAAATTCTCCCCCAGGATCGCCCCAAAATTCAAGAAATCTCCCCAAAATTCCCCTAAAATCTCCCAAAACCTCCAAAAATCCGAAATTTCCCCCCAAATTCGCCAGAATCCCCCCAAATTTTAAAGAAATTTCCCAAAAAACCATAAATAATCCCCCCAAAAATCCCCTAAATTCCCCTCAAATCCCCAAAAACCCCAAAATCCGCCCAAATTCCCTAATTTCACCCCAAAATCCCTCAAAATTGCCCCAAATTTCCCCAAATCCCTCCGGAATCCCAAAAATTCCCCCAAAATCCCCAAATTTTCCCCTCAAAAATCCCTAAAAATTCTCCAAAAATTCCGTCAAATTTTCTCCCCCAAAAACCCCCAAATATCCCGAAAATTCCCCAAAAATTCCGGTAAATTTTCCCCCAAAAATCCACAAAAATCCATAAAAATTCACAAAAGATTCCCAGAATTCCCATAGAATTTTTCCCCAAAAATCACAAAAATCCCCAAAATTCCATGGGAATTTTCCCCCCAAAAATCCGGAAAAATCCCCCAAAATCCCCAAATTTCCTGCCAAAATCCTCCAAAAACCTTAATTTTTCCTCCAAATTCCCCCAAAAACCCAAATTTCCCCCAAAATCCCCTCCCCACCCCCGGCGGCTCCTCCCCCTCCCCTCCCCCTCCCTTGGCCCCGCCCCTTTCCCCCGCCCTCCCCCCTCTCCTCCCCTCCCCCACCCCGGGCCCCTCCCGCCGGTGATTCCCGATCCCGAGGCCCCTCCCGAAGCCGCCGGGACCCCCAAAAATCCCCCCAAAAAAATTATTTTGGGGCATCGCCCCTCCCCCTCGCCCCTCCCCCTGAGAAATTCCCAAAATTTTTTTTTTATTTTATTTTTATTTTATTTTTTATTAATTTTTTTTTTCCGCCGCTTCCCGGAGCATCCTCGGCTCCATCCCCGCCCCTCCCCCACCCGTGGGAAGATTCCCCCCCCCACCCAAAAAAAAATTTTGGGGGGATCCCTCCACCCCCCCTTCCACTTCATTCCTGATTTTTTTGGGATTTTTTGGGATTTTTTTGGGGGGAATTTCGGGAAAGATCGGGACGAGGTAAGAACCGCCCCTCCCCCCCCTCCCGAAATTTGGGTGGGGGGGGTTCTGGAAATTTAGGGAGGGGTCCCCAAAAAATTTGGGAGGGGTCCTGGGGGGTCCCCAAAATTTTTTTTTTTTTTGGGGGGTGTCCTGGGATTGGGGGTGGGGGTCGTGGAATTTTGGGGGTCCCGGAGTGGGGGAGGGGTCCCAAAAATTGGGGGAGGGGGTCCCAAAAAAATTGGGGGAGGGGTCTCAGAATTTTGGGGGGTCCCGGGAATTGGGGGAAGGGTCCCAAAATATTTGGGGGAGGGGTAAAAGAATTGGGGAGGGGTCCCAAAAAATTGGAGGGGTGTCTTGGAGTTGGGGGGAGGGTCCTGGAATTTTAGGGGGTCCCAAAAATTGGGGGAGGGGTTCTAAAAAAAGTCGGGGGGGGGGTGTCTCAGAATTTTGGGGGAGTTTCCAAAAATTGTGGGAGGAGCAAAAAATTTGGGGAGGGGCCCCAAAAATTTGGGGGAGGGGTCTCAGAATTTTTGGGAGGGGGGGGTCTCAGGATTGGGGGAGGGGCAAAATTTGGGGAGAGGCCCCAAAATTGGGGGGGGATTTTTGGGGGCCCCTGCCCCAATTTCTGCCTCTCCCCCCTCCAAAATTCCCAAATTTTGCCCCAAATTTTTTTCCCCTTTTTTTGGGATTTTTGGGGGCGTGGCCGCCCCTCCCCCACATAATCCAGATTATGCAAATTAGGATTAATCAATTAATTAATTAATTAATTAAGGGCTGGCGGGGTGGGGGAGGGGATCAAATCCTTCCCCTCCCCTGCTCCAGGCTGAGCTTTAATAATTATTAATTAATTATTAATTTTTAATTATCAATTTGTGACAATTGTTTTTTAATTAGCGTTAATTATGAGTGATTTCTTATTAATTAATTAGAGGGGGTTAATTAAAGGAGGGGAAATTAAAAATTGGGGAAAATTCTATTTTAATGCTAATAAAATTAATTAATTAATAATTATTAATTATTTAATAGTTATTAATTTTGTAGTAGCAACTCGAGGAAATTCAAAATTGGGGAAAATTCGATTTTTAATATTAATATTAATATTTCATTTCTTAGTTTCAAAATAATGATTAGTTAATTAATAATTTTTAATAATGCATTAATCAATTTATATTTATTAATTGGGTCAAGGATTAAAATCGGGGAAATTGAAAAATTGGGAAAATCGGGTTTTAAAAAAGAAATTTTAATGTTGCAATTAATAAATAATGATTAGTTAATTAATAATTATTAATAATTATTAGTAATTAATAATTATGGGAGTTTTTTATATTTATTGATTGGTTCAAGGGTTAATTCAAATCGGGGAAATTGAAAAATTGGGAAAAATTGGATTTTAAAAAAGAAAATTTACTTTAACAAAATTTAGAATTATAAAATGGAAAATTTCAAATTGAAAAATTGGGAAAAATCGATCTAAAAATCAATTTTAAAAATTAATATAATAATATAAAAACGGGAAAATTCAAAATTTTAAATGGAGAAAATTCGACATTTCCAAAGAAAATTGGAATTTATTTTTGTTTTAAATCAGAATTTTTTACAAAATGAGAAATTTGAAAAATTGGTGGGGGGGGAAATAATTGGAATTTAAAAGAAAAAATTAAATTTAAAGAAAATAAAATTTGAATTTAAAATATTGTGAATTTCATAATTTTGGGGTATCCCCAATGGGATTTTACCCCAATTTTGGGATGTGCCATATATGGGATGTCCCAATTTTTGGGGTGTCCCAATTTTGGGGTGTTTTAAATGGGATTTGTGCCAATTTTGGGATGTTATTAATGGGATTTTCCCCAATTTTGGGATGTTCCAATTTTGGGGTGTCCCAGTTTTTGGGGTGTCCTAATTTTGGGGTGGTTTTTATGGGATTTGTCCCAATTTTGGGATATTATTAATGAGATTTTCCCCAATTTTGGGGTGTCTCATATTTGGGGTGTTCCAATTTTGGGGTGCCCTTTATAGGATTTGTGCCAATTTTGGGATGTTATTAATGGGATTTTTCCTCAATTTTGGGGTGTCCCCAATAGGATCTGTCCCAATTTTGGGGTGTCCCATATTTGGGGTGTTCCAATTTTGGGGTGTTTTTAATGGGATTTGTGCCAATTTTGGGATGTTATTAATGGGATTTTCCCCAATTTTGGGATGTTCCAATTTTGGGGTGTCCCCAATTTTTGAGTGTCCCAATTTTGGGGTGTCCTTTATAGGATTTGTCCCAATTTTGGGATATTTTTAATGGCATTTTCCCCAATTTTGGGGTGTCCCCAATAGGATTTATCCCAATTTCGGGATGTCCCATATTTGGGATGTTCCATTTTTGGGGTGTCCCATATTTGGGGTGTCCTAATTTTGGGGTGGTTTTTATGGTATTTGTCCCAATTTTGGGATATTATTAATGAGATTTTCCCCAAATTTGGGGTGTCCCATATTTAGGGTGTTCCAATTTTGGGGTGTCCTTAATAGGATTTGTGCCAATTTTTGGGTGTTATTAATGGGATTTTCCCCAATTTTTGGGGTGTCCCCAATAGGATCTGTCCCGATTTTGGAGTGTCCCATATTTGGGGTGACCCATATTTGGGGTGTGCCAATTTTTGGGTGTTTTTTATGGGATTTGTCCCAATTTTGGGATGTTATTAATGGAATTTGTGCCAATTTTGGGGTGTTATTAATGGGATTTTTCCTCAATTTTGGGGTGTCCCCAATAGGATCTGTCCCAATTTTGGGGTGTCCCATATTTGGGGTGTCCCAATTTTTGGGTGTTTTTTATGGGATTTGTCCCAATTTTGGGATGTTTTTAATGGGATTTTGCCAATTTTTGGGGTGTCCCCAACAGCATTTATCCCAATTTTGAGGTGTCCCATATTTAGGGTGTTCCAATTTTGGGGTGTCCCATATTTAGGGTATTCCAATTTTGGGGTGTCCTTTATAGGATTTGTGACAATTTTTAGATGTTATTAATGGGATTTTCCCCAATTTTGGGGTGTCCCCAATAGGATTTATCCCAATTTTGGAGTGTCCCATATTTGGGCTGTTCCAATTTTTGGGTGTCCTTTATAGGATTTGTGCCAATTTTTGGATGTTATTAATGGGATTTTCCCCAATTTTGGGGTGTCCCAATTTTGGGGTGTCCCAATTTTTGGATGTTATTAATGGGATTTTCCCCAATTTTGGGGTGTCCCCAATAGGATCTGTCCCGATTTTGGGGTGTCCCAATTTTGGAGTGTCCCAATTTTGGGGTGTTTTTAATGCGATTTTCCCCAGTTTTGGGGTGTCCTTTATGGGATTTTACCCCAATTTTGGGGTGTCCCAAATAGATACTCTCCCGATTTTGGGGTGTCCCAATTTTGGGGTTTTTTGTCCCTCAGATGCCGCCGCCCCCTCTGCTCTTCCTCCTCCTCCTCCTCCTCGTCTCCTCCTCCTTGGCTCGTCCACGTCAACCTCACGGAAGGTACCCGAAATTCCCAAATTTTTGGGGTCCATCCCGAATTTTTTGGTGTCCTCAATCCCGTATTTCCATCTCAAATCCCAAATTTTCCATCCCCAATTCCAAATTTTCCATCCCCAATCCCGCATTTCCATCCCAACCCCACATTCGCATCCCCAAATCCCAAATATTCCACCCAACCCCAAATTTTCCATCCCAATCCCAATTTTTCCACCCCAAATCTCAAATTTTTTAAACCCCACATTTTCCATCCCAAATCCCAAATTTTCCATCCCCACCTTTCCATCCCAAATTCCACATTTCTATCCCAATCCCAAATTTTCCACTCCAAATCTCAAATTTTCCATCCCCAACCCCAACATTTCCATCCCAAATCCCAAATTTTCCAACCCCACATTTCCATGCCAAATTCCACATTTCCATCCCAAATCCCAAATTTTCCAACCCCACAATTCCATCCCCAATCTCACATTTACACCCCAAATCACAAATTTTCCATCCTAAATCTCAGATTTTCCATCCCAAATCTCAAATTTTCCATCCCAAACCCCAAATTTTCCACCCCAAATCCCAAATTTTCCATCCCAAATCTCAAATTTTCCAACCACACATTTCCCATACCAAATCCCAAATCCCAAATTTTCCAATTCCAAATTTCCACCCCACCTCCCAAATTTTCCATCCCAATCCCACATTCCCATCCCCAAATCCCAAATTTTCCATCCCAAATCTCAAATTTTCCAACCACACATTTCCCCTCCCAAATCACAAATCCCAAATTTTCCAATTCCAAATTTCCACCCCAACCCCCAAATTTTCCATCCCAATCCCACATTCCCATCCCCAAATCCCAATTTTTCCATCCCAAATCTCAAATTTTCCAACCACACATTTCCCATCCCAAATCCCAAATTTTCCAATTCCAAATTTTCCACCCCCAACCCTAAATTTTCCATCCCCAAATCCCAAATATTCCACCCCAAACCCCAAATTTTCCATCCCAATCCAAATTTTTCCACCCCAAATCTCAAATTTTCCAACCCCACATTTTCCATCCTAAATCCAAAATTTTTCATCCCCACCTTTCCATCCCAAATTCCACATTTCTATCCCAATCCCAAATTTTCCACCCCAAATCCCAAATTTTCCGTCCCCAACCCCAACATTTCCATCCCAAATCCCAAATTTTCGAACCCCACATTTCCATGCCAAATTCCATGTTTCCATCCCCAATCCCAAATTTTCTATCCCCAAATCCAACATCTCCATCCCCAATCCCAAATTTTCCATCCTCAAATCCAACATCTCCATCCCAAATCCCAAATTTTCCATCCGAAATGTCAAATTTTCCAACCCCACATTTCCCATCCCAAATCCCAAATTTTCCAATCGCACATTTCCATCCCAAATTCCACATTTCCCACCCCAACCCCCAAATTTCCCATCCCAAATCTCAAATTTTCCACCGCAAATCTCAAATTTTCCAACCCCATATTTCCATCCCAAATCCAACATTTCCATCCCCAATCCCAAATTTCCCATCCCAAATCTCAAATTTTCCAATTCCAAATTTTCCACCCCAACCCCCAAATTTTCCATCCCCAAATCCCACCTTCCCACCCCAAACCCCAAATTTTCCTCTTCCGACCCCCCCAAAATTTTTTGGGCCGTCCATCCCCAGGCTGCCAGATCATCCACCCGCCGCGGGACGGGGGGATCCGGTACCGGGGGCTGACGCCGGACGAGGTGCGGAGCGTGCGGTTCCTGCCCTTCGACTACGAGATCGAGTACGTGTGCCGGCCCGAGCGCGAGATCGTGGGGCCCAAGGTGCGCAAGTGCCAGCGCGACGGCACCTGGACGGCCATGGGCCACCCCAGCCGCTGCCGTGAGTGCCACCGGGGCGTCACCGGGGTGTCACTTTGTCACCGTCGCGGCATTGTCTCCGTTTTTGTCGGTGTTTTGTGTCCCGTAAATGTTCGCGTTGCGCCAACGGAAATGTTGTGTCAAGGTCAACGTTCTCATTGATGTCACCATCCCATCAATGTCACCATCCCATCGTTGTCACCATCGTGTCACCATCCCATCATTGTCACCATCTTGTCAATGTCCCATCAGCCAAAGTTTCGTTTTTGTCGGTGTTTTGGTGTTTTTTGTCCCGTAAATGTTCTCGTCACGTCAACGGCGACGTTCCCATTGATGTCACCATCCCATCATTGTCACCATCCCATCAATGTCACCATCATTGTCACTGTCCTATCAGCCAAAATTTCCATTTTTTTGGTGTTTTGGTGTTCTCCATCCCATAAATGTTCTCATTGCATCAATGGTTTCATCAAGGTTAATGTCCCCATTAATGTCCCCATTTTGTCACCGTCCCATCAATGTCACCATCCCATCATTGTCACCATCCCATCAATATCACCATCCAATGAACATTCACATCCCATCATTGTCACGGTCCAATGAACATTCTCATCCCATCAATGTCCCCATCCTGTCCCCATCCCATCATTGCTACCATCTTCTCGCCATCAATGCCACCATTTTGTCCCCATCCCATCGATCGTGGGGCCCAAGGTGCGCAAGTGCCAGCGCGACGGCACCTGGACGGCCATGGGCCACCCCAGCCGCTGCCGTGAGTGCCACCAGGGCGTCACCGGGGTGTCACTTTGTCACCGTCGCGGCGTTGTCGCCGTTTTTGTCGGTGTTTTGTGTCCCGTAAATGTTCTCGTTGCGCCAACGGAAACGTTGCGTCAAGGTCAACGTTCCCATTGATGTCACCATCCCATCGTTGTCACCATTGTGTCACCATCCCATCAATGTCACCATCTTGTCAATGTCCCATCAGCCAAAGTTTCGTTTTTGTCGGTGTTTTGGTGTTTTCTGTCCCGTAAATGTTCTCGTTACGTCAACGGCGACGTTCCCATTGATGTCACCATCCCATCATTGTCACCATCCCATCAATGTCACCATCATTGTCACTGTCCTATCAGCCAAAATTTCCATTTTTTTGGTGTTTTGGTGTTCTCCATCCCATAAATGTTCTCATTGCATCAATGCTTTCATCAAGGTTAATGTCCCCATTAATGTCCCCATTTTGTCACCGTCCCATCAATGTCACCATCCCATCATTGTCACCATCCAATGAACATTCTCATCCCATCATTGTCACCGTCCAATGAACATTCTCATCCCATCAATGTCCCCATCTTGTCCCCATCCCATCATTGCTACCATCTTCTCACCATCAATGCCACCATTTTGTCCCCATCCCATCGATCGTGGGGCCCAAGGTGCACAAGTGCCAGCGCGACGGCACCTGGACGGCCATGGGCCACCCCAGCCGCTGCTGTGAGTGCCACCGGGGCGTCACCGGGGTGTCACTTTGTCACCGTCGCGGCATTGTCTCCGTTTTTGTCGGTGTTTTGTGTCCCGTAAATGTTCTCGTTAAGCCAAGCGGAAGCGTTAGCGTCAAGGTCAACGTTCCCATTGATGTCACCATCCCATCGTTGTCACCATCGTGTCACCATCCCATCATTGTCACCATCTTGTCAATGTCCCATCAACAAAGTTTAGTTTTTTTGTCGATTGTTTTGGTGTTTTCTGTCCGTAAATGTTCTCGTCACGTCAACGGTGACGTTCCCATTGATGTCACCATCCCATCATTGTCACCATCCCATTATTGTCACCATCTTGTCACCATCCCATCATTGTCACTATCCCATCATTGTCCCCATCTTGTCACCGTCCCGTCAGCCAAAATTTCCGAATTTTTTGGTGTTTTGGTGTTTTCTGTCCCGCAAATGTTCTCGTTGCATCAATGGCAACGTTGCGTCAATGGTTGCATCAAGGTTGATGCCCCAATTTTGTCGCCATTGATGTCCTCATTTTGTCACCATCCCATTTTAGGGTCACTGATGCCCATTTTGGAGTCACCACCCCAAAGCCGTTTTGGGGTCACTGACACCCATTTTGGGTCACCAGCCCGAACCCATTTTGGGGTTCATTGATGCCCATTTTGGGGGTCACCAGCCCAAACCCATTTTGGGGGTCACTGATGCCCATTTTGGGGCCACCACCCCAAATATATTTTGGGGTTCACTTATGCCCATTTTGGGGTCACCACCCCACATCCATTTTAGGATCACCAATGCCCATTTTGGGGTTCACCACCCGATGCCCATTTTAGGGTCACCATCCCAAACCCATTTTCGGGGTCACGGACACCCATTTTGGGGTGCCCACCCTGACCCCACCCCGTCCACCCCGCAGTCCGCACGTGTCCCAAGAGCCACCTGAGCCTGGAGAACGGGCTGGTGGCCATTTTGGGGGTCACCAATGCCCATTTTGGGGTCACCACCCCAAACCCACTTTAGGGTTCACCCCACACCCATTTTGGGGGTCACTGATGCCCATTTTCGGGGTCACAGGTGACCATTTTGGGGTCACCACCCAATGTCCATTTTGGGGCCACCACCCCAAGCCCATTTTGGGGTCACTGATGCTCATTTTGGGATTCACCACCCGACATCCATTTTGGGGTCACCACACCAAACCCACTTTAGGGTGTACCCCAAACCCATTTTGGGGTCACCACTCAATGTCCATTTTAGGGTCACCAGCCTAAACCCATTTTGGGGTCACCAATACCCATTTTGGGGTCACCAGCCCAAAACCATTTTGGGGTCACCAATACCCATTTTGGGGTCACCAATACCCATTTTGGGATTCACCACTTGACGTCCATTTTGGGGTCACTACACCAAACCCACTTTAGGGCGTACCCCAAACCCATTTTGGGGTCACCACCCCAAACCCATTTTGGGATTCATCAATGCCCATTTTGGGGTTCACTTAGGCCCATTTTGGGGTCACCACCCCACATCCATTTTAGGGTCACCAATGCCCATTTTGGGGTCCCTGATGCCCATTTTGGGATTCACCACCCGATGCCCATTTTAGGGTCACCATCCCAAACCCATTTTCGGGGTCACGGACACCCATTTTGGGGTGCCCACCCTGACCCCACCCCGTCCACCCCGCAGTCCGCACGTGTCCCAAGAGCCACCTGAGCCTGGAGAACGGGCTGGTGGCCATTTTGGGGGTCACCAATGCCCATTTTGGGGTCACCACCCCAAACCCACTTTAGGGTTCACCCCACACCCATTTTGGGGGTCACTGATGCCCATTTTCGGGGTCACAGGTGACCATTTTGGGGTCACCACCCAATGTCCATTTTGGGGCCACCACCCCAAGCCCATTTTGGGGTCACTGATGCTCATTTTGGGATTCACCACCCGACATCCATTTTGGGGTCACCACACCAAACCCACTTTAGGGAGTACCCCAAACCCATTTTGGGGTCACCAGCCTAAACCCATTTTGGGGTCACCACCCCAAACCCATTTTAGGATCACCAATGCCCATTTTGGGGTCACTGATGCCCATTTTGGGGTCACCACCCCACATCCATTGTAGGATCACCAATGCCCATTTTAGGGTCCCTGATGCCCATTTTGGGATTCACCACCCGATGCCCATTTTGGGGTCACCATCCCAAACCCATTTTCGGGGTCAGTGACACCCATTTTGGGGTGCCCACCTGACCCCACCCCCGTCCCACCCCGCGAGTCCCAGACGTGTCCCAAGAGCCACCTGAGCCTGGAGAACGGGCTGGTGGCCATTTTGGGGGTCACCAATGCCCATTTTGGGGTCACCACCCCAAACCCACTTTAGGGTTCACCCCACACCCATTTTGGGGGTCACTGATGCCCATTTTCGGGGTCACAGGTGACCATTTTGGGGTCACCACCCAATGTCCATTTTGGGGCCACCACCCCAAGCCCATTTTGGGGTCACTGATGCTCATTTTGGGATTCACCACCCGACATCCATTTTGGGGTCACCACACCAAACCCACTTTAGGCTGTACCCCAAACCCATTTTGGGGTCACCCCTCAATGTCCATTTTGGGGTCACCAGCCTAAACCCATTTTGGGGTCACCAATACCCATTTTGGGATTCACCACTTGACGTCCATTTTGGGGTCACTACACCAAACCCACTTTAGGGCGTACCCCAAACCCATTTTGGGGTCACCACCCCAAACCCATTTTGGGATTCACCAATGCCCATTTTGGGGTTCACTTATGCCCATTTTGGGGTCACCACCCCACCTCCATTTTAGGGTCACCAATGCCCATTTTGGGGTCACTGATGCCCATTTTGGGATTCACCACCCGATGCCCATTTTGGGGTCACCATCCCAAACCCATTTTCGGGGTCAGTGACACCCATTTTGGGGTGCCCACCCTGACCCCACCCCGTCCACCCCGCAGTCCGCACGTGTCCCAAGAGCCACCTGAGCCTGGAGAACGGGCTGGTGGCCACGGGGGCCATGGAGCGCGTCCCGGTCGAGGGCACCTGGGCCGAGTTTCGGTGCCAGCCCGGCTTCCGGCTGCTGGGCAGCGCCCGCAGCAACTGCAGCAAGAGCGGCCACTGGAGCGACCCCAAACCGCAGTGCCTGCGTGAGTTTTTGGGGTTTTTGGGGTTTTTTGGGGGTTTTTGGGTTTTGGGGTGTGAATTTTGAGGGATTTGGGATTTGGGGTTTGGGGGATTTGGGCAGCGCCCGCAGCAACTGCAGCAAGAGCGGCCGCTGGAGCGACCCCAAACCGCAGTGCCTGCGTGAGTTTTGGGGTTTTTGGGGTTTTTTGGGGGTTTTTGGGTTTTGGGGTGTGAGGTTTGAGGGATTTGGGATTTTGGGGTTTGGGGGATTTGGGCAGCTCGCAGCAACTGCAGCAAGAGCGGCCGCTGGAGCGACCCCCAAACCGCAGTGCCTGCATGAGTTTTGGGGTTTTGGGGTTTTTTGGGGGTTTTTGGGTTTTGGGGTGTGAGTTTTGAGGGGTTTGGGATTTGGGGTTTTGAGTTTGGGGGATTTGGGGTTTGGGGTTTTTGGATTTTTTGGGGTTTGGAGAGAGATCCCAAACCCTAGTGCCTGCGTGAGTTTGGGATATTTGGGGTTTTTGGGGTTTTTTGGGGTTTTGGAGTTTTATGGGATTTGGGATTTTGGGGGTTTTTGGAGTTTTTGGGGTTTGGGGTTTGGAGTTTTTGGGGTTTTTGGGTTTTTGGGGTTTGGAGACCGATACCAAATCCCAGTGCCTGCGTGAGTTCTAGGTTTTTAGGGGTTTTTGGGGTTTTTGGGGTTTTGGGGTTTTTGGGGGTTTTGGGGTTTGATGTACAGGATTTGGCAGATTTGGGATTTGGGGAACTTGAGTTTTGGGGTTTAGGGGATTTGGGATTTAGATTTGAGGGGTTTGGGGGTTTAGGGGATTTGGGGTTTGGGTTTTTGGGGGTGCAGGATTAGGGGGGATGTGGGATTTGACTTTTTGGGGGATTTGGGGTTTAGGGAATTTGAGATTTGGGGTTTAGGGAATTTGAGATTTGGGCTTTGGGGGATTTGGGGTGTTTGGGGTTTGGGAGTGATCCCAAAACCCAGTGCCTGCATGAGTTTTTTGGGGTTTTTGGGGGTTTTTATGGGGTTTTGGGGTTTTATGGGATTTGGGATTTTGGAGGTTTTGGAGTTTTGGGGGTTTGGAGAGAGATCCCAAGCCCTAGTGCCTGCGTGAGTTTTGGGGGTTTTTGGGTTTTTGGGTTTTTGGTTTTTGGGGTTTTGGGGTTTTGGGGGTTTTGGGTTTGGGATTTGGGGTTTGGGGGATTTGGGCAGCGCCATAGCAACTACAGCAAGAGCGGCCACTGGAGCGACCCCAAACCGCAGTGCCTGCGTGGAGTTTTGGGGTTTTGGGGTTTTTGGGGGTTTTTGGGTTTTGGGGTGTGAATTTTGAGGGATTTGGGATTTGGGGTTTGGGGGGATTTGGGCAGCGCCCGCAGCAACTGCAGCAAGAGCGGCCGCTGGAGGCGACCCCAAACTTCGCAGTGCCTCGCGTGAGTTTTGGGGTTTTGGGGTTTTTGGGGGTTTTTGGGTTTTGGGGTGTGAGTTTTGAGGGGTTTTGGGATTTGGGGTTTGGGGGATTTGGGGTGTGAGAGTCCCTGAAGGGTTTGGGGATTTGGGGTTTGGGGTTTTTGGGTTTGGGGATTTGGGGTTTTTGGGGTTTGGGGTTTCTGGGGTTGGGGGAATTTGGGGGATTTGGGGTTTGGGTTTTTGGGGGTTTTGGGGTTTTTGGGATTTTGGTGTTTTTGGGGTTTTGGGTTTGGGGGATTTGGGGTTTTGGCAGTTTGAGGTTTTTAGGGTTGGGAGGGATTTGGCGTTTTGGGTTTTTGGGTTTTTGGGTTTTTGGGTTTTGGGTTTTTGAGGTTTTGAGGTTTTTAGGTTTAGGGGTTTTTTGGGGTTTTAGGGGATTTGTTGAGTTTAGGGGGATTTGGGCAGCCTGCAGCAACTTCACAGCAAGAAGCTGACGCTGGAGCGACCCCCAAACACTTGAGTGTCTGCGTGAGTTTTGGGGTTTTTGAGGGTTTTTGGGGTTTTTGGGGGTTTTGGAGTGCAGGATTTGGGGTTTGGAATTTGGGGTGTGAGGTTTGGGGGATTTGGGGTGTGAGGTTTGAAGGGTTTTGGGGATTTGGGGTTTGGGGTTTTTGAGGGTTTGGGATTTGGGGTTTTTGGGGTTTTGGGGTTTGCGAGGTTTGGGGGTTTTTGGGGTTTGAGGGTTTTTGGGGCTGGGGTTTTGGGTTTTTGGGGTTTGGGGTTTTTGGGTTTTTGAGGTTTGGGGTTTTGGGATTTTGGTGTTTTGGGGTTTTTGGGTTTGGGGATTTGGGGTTTTTTGGGGTTTGAGGTTTTTTGGGGTTGGGGGAATTTGGGAGATTTGGGGTTTGGGGTTTTTGGGTTATTTGGGGTTTTGGGTTTTTGGGGTTTTGCGGGGTTTTTGGGGATTTTGGTGTTTTTGGGGTTTTTGGGATTGGGGATTTGGGGTTTTTGGGGGTTTGAGGTTTTTGGGTTTGGGGGCATTTGGGGGATTTGGGGTCTCTCGGGTCTTCTGGGACAGTTCTTGGGGTTTTTTGGGGGAGGGGTCTCCGTGTGACTCAGTTTGCCCTGGAATTTTTTGGGTGATTTCTGGGATTTTTTGGTGTGAATTTCTGTGATTTTTGGGGGGATTTTTGGGGGTGATTTCTGGGATTTTTGGGGGAATATTTTTGGGTGATTTCTGGGATTTTTTGGGGGCTATTTCTGAGATTTTGGGGGTGAATTTCTGTGATTTTTGGATGCATTTCTGTGATTTTTGGGGTGATTTCTGTGATTTTTGGGGTGAATTTCTGTGATTTTTTGGGGGAATTTTTGGGGGTGAATTCTGGAATTTTTGGGGGTGAATTTGGGTGATTTTTGGGGAGATGTCTGTGATTTTTTGGGGGAATTTTTTGGGGGTGATTTCTGTGATTTTTTGGGGGGATTTTTGGGGGTGATTTATGTGATTTTTGGATGACTTCTGTGATTTTTGGGGGATTTTTGGGGTGAATTTCTGTGATTTTTGGGGTGATTTCTGTGATTTTTGGGGTGATTTCTGTGATTTTTGGGGGTGATTTCTGGGATTTTTGGGGTGATTTTCTGGGATTTTTGTGTTGAATTTCTGTAATTTTTGGGGGGAATTTTTTGGGGTGATTTCTGTGATTTTTGGGGGATTTTTGGGGTGATTTCTGTCATTTCTGGATGACTTCTGTGATTTTTTTGGGGGGATTTTTGGGGTGAATTTCTGTGATTTTTTGGCTGAATTTCTGTGATTTTTGGGGTGATTTCTGTAATTTTTTGGGCGATTTTGCTGTGAATTTCCTGAGCTTTTGGGGGTGATTTTCTGTGATTTTTGTGTTGAATTTCTGCGATTTTTGGGGGAATTTTTTGGGGGCTGACTTCTGTGATTTTTGGGCCGATTCCTGTGATTTTTGTGGTGATTTTGGGGTGATTTCTGTGATTCTTGGGGTGATTTCTGTGATTTTTTGGGGCGATTCCTGTGATTTTTTTTGGGGTCTCTCTCTCTGTGCCTGACTCAGTTTCCCCTCCCCTCCCCCCACAGCTCATCGCCCCCTCTCAGGTGAGTCCGCGCCCCTCCCCCCTTCCCTTCCTCCCCCTCCTCCTCCTCATTTCCAAACCTTCCTCCTCCTCCTCCTCCTCTTCCTCCTCCTCCATTTTCCAGCCTTCATCCCCCTCCTCCTCCTCCTTCTTTTTTTTTCCAGCCCTTCCTCTTTCTCCTCCCCCCTCCCTCCTCCTCCTCCATTTCCCAGCCTTCCTCCTCCTCCTCCTCCTCCCTCCTCCCTCTCTCCCGGCTCCCTCCGCGCATCCCCCCGGCTCCGAATTCTCCCGCCCCAAAACCCCCCAAATTCCATCTTCTCCCCTCCCCTCCCTCCCTCCCCCGACCCTCTCCCCTCCCATCCCGATTTTACCCCATTTCTCCGCTTTTTTTCCCTTTTTTTTTTTAACTCCCCCGATTTTTTATTTTTATTTTTTTCACATCGATTCCCTCCCGCATTTCTCCATTTTTCCCTTCCTCATCCCGGTTTTTTCCCATTTTTTCCCCCCGGTTTTTCCCCCGGTTTTTACCATTTTCCCCCGGTTTTTTCCCATTTTTTCCCTCGGTTTTCCCCATTTTCCCCCTTTTTTCCCATTTTTTCCCCGTTTTTTCCATTTTTTATCCCGGTTTTTTCCATTACCCTCCCCCCTCCTCATCCCGCGTTTTTTTCCCCTATTTTTCCCACGGTTTTTTCCCTGGTTTTTCTCCGCTTTTTTCCCCATTTTCCTCCGGTTTTTTTCCCCATTTCTTCCCCGATTTTCTCCTTTTTTTGTCCTCCTCATCCCGCTTTTTTTCCTTTTTCCCCGGGTTTTTCCCCTATTTACCCCCCATTTTCCCCGGTTTTTTTCCCCGGTCTTTTTATTCCCTCCAATTTTTAACCCTCTTCATCCCGGTTTTTTCCCACCTCATTCCGCATTTTTCCCTGATTTTTCTCCTTTTTTTCTCCTTATTTTTCTCCCGATTTTTTCTCCTCATTTCCCCATTTCCCCCTAATATTTTCCAATTTTTCTTCCTCTTTTTTCCCAATTCTCTCCCTGATTTTTCTTCCCATTTTGTCCTTCATTTTTCCCGGTTTTCTCCCTCATTTTTTCCGATTTTTTTCCCTCGTTTTTCTCTCATTTTTTCCCCATTTTTTCCCTCATTTTTTCTCCCATTTTTCCTCTCATTTTTCCTTCATTTTTTCTCCTCGTTTTCTCCCATTTTCCCTATTTTTTCTCATTTTTTCCCCTTTATTTTTCCCTTTTTTCCCCTTTATTTTTCCCGGTTTTCTCCCCATTTTTCCCCTGATTTTTCCTCTCATTTTTCACATTTTTCCCTCTTTTCTCCCCGTTTCCCCCTATTTTCCCATTTCCCCCTCATTTTTTCTCCCGTTTTCTTTCTCATTTTCCCCCATTTTTTTCCCCTCATTTTGCCCCATTTTTTTCCCTCATTTTTCCCCATTTTCCCCCTCATTTTCCCCATTTTTTCTTTCATTTTTTCTTTCATTTTTCCCTCTAATTTTTTCCCCATTTTTTCCCTCATTTCTCTCCCATTTTCCCCTTATTTTTTCCCCCATTTTTCTCCCATCTATTCCCTCATTTCTCTCCCATTTTCTCCCTATTTTTCCCCATTCCTCCCTCATTTTTTCTCCTGTTCTCCCCTCATTTTCCCCCCTCATTTCCCCCTCAATCCCTCCTAATTTCCCTCTAATTCCCCAATTTTCACCCCCAAAACCCCCTCAAACCCCCTCGGCCCCTCCCCTTCCTCTCATCCCCCTCCCCCTTCTGACATCAACACCTCCCCACCCCCAAAAACCCCCCAAAAAAAAACCCAAAAAAAAACCCCAAACCCGCCATGACCCCATAAAAACCATGACTACCTCAGCCCGTAGCTGGCCCTCGCTGGTGGCTCCGCTAGCCGCCCTGGGGCTGATTTTGGGGTTGAGCCCCCGCGGCCAGCGGGGCAGGGAAGAAGGCCGCACGTCGGGCGCTGTTCCCCATGTCCGGCCGGGTGGCCGGGTGGCAGGCGTGCCTGCCGGGCGGTGAGATGAGCTGGAGGACATCAACGAGCGCAGGGGACATCCTGCCCGACTACTGAGCTGAGGCTCATCCACCACGACAGCAAGGTTCGGGGTCAAAAATCCGGGATTTGGGGTCGGGGATTTGGGATTTGGGGGTCGGGAATTTGGGATTTGAAATTGGGGTTTGGGGACATCAATGACAGCAGGGACATTGATGAGCTCAGGGTGATCCATCACGACAGGAAGGTCTGGGGTCAGGGATTTGGGATTTGGGGTCGAAAAATCTGGGATTTGGGGGTCGGGAAATTGGGATTTGGGAGTCAGGAATTTGGGATTTGGGGGTCAGGATTTGGTGAAATCGGCGTTTGGGGAAATTCGGGAAATTGGGTTTGGGGACATCAATGACAGCATGGACATTGATGAGCTCAGGGTGATCCATCACAACAGGAAGGTTTGGGATCGGGGATTTGGGGTTTGGGGTCGAAAATTTGGGATTTTGGGTCAGGAATTGGGGTCGGAAATTGTGGAATTGCGATTTGGAAATTGGGGTTTGGGGACATCAACGAGCGCAGGGACATCCTGCCTGACTAGGAGCTGAGGCTCATCCACCAGGACAGCAAGGTCTGGGGTCGGGGATTTGGGGTCGAGAATTGGGGTTTGGGGTCGGAAATCTGGGATTTGGGGTCAGAAAGTTTCGATTTCGGGTCAGGAATTGTGGTTGGGAATTGTGGAATTGGGATTTGGAAATTGGGCTTTGGGGTCATTGATGACATCTGGCTCATCCACCAGGACAGCAAGGTTTGGGGTTGGGGATTTGGGGTTTGGGGTCGAAAATTTGGGATATGGGGTCGGAAAGTTTCGATATGGGGTCGGGATTTGGGGATTTGTGGTCGGGATTTGGTGAAATCGGCGTTCGTGTAAATTCGGGAAATTGGGGTTTGGGGACATCAATGACAGCAGGGACATTGATGAGCTCAGGGTGATCCATCACGACAGCAAGGTCTGGGGTCAGGGATTTGGGGTTTGGGGTCGAAAATCTGGGATTTGGGGTCGGGAAATTGGGATTTGGGGTCAGGAATTTGGGATTTGGGGTCAGGATTTGGTGAAATCAGCGTTTGGGGAAATTCGGGAAATTGGGGTTTGGGGACATCGATGACAGCAGGGACATTGATGAGCTCAGGGTGATCCATCACAACAGGGAAGTTTGGGATCGGGAATTCGGGATTTGGGATCGGGGATTTGGGATTCGGGGTCAGGAATTGGGGTCGGGAATTGTGGAATTGCGATTTGGAAATTGGGGTTTGGGGACATCAACGAGCGCAGGGACATCCTGCCTGACTACGAGCTGAGGCTCATCCACCACGACAGCAAGGTCTGGGGGTCGGGGATTTGGGGGTCGAGAATTGGGGTTTGGGGGTCAAAAATCTGGGATTTGGGGTCAGAAAGTTTCGATTTTGGGTCAGGAATTGGGGTTGGGAATTGTGGAATTGGGATTTGGAAATTGGGCTTTGGGGTCATTGATGACATCTGGTTCATCCACCAGGACTGCAAGATTCGGGGTAGGGGATTTGGGGGTTTGGGGGTCGAAAAATTTGGGATATGGGGTCGGAAAGTTTCGATATGGGGGTCGGGATTTGGGGATTTGGGGGTCGGGATTTGGTGAAATCGGGCGTTCGTGTAAATTCGGGAAATTGGGGTTTGGGGACATCAATGACAGCAGGGACATTGATGAGCTCAGGGTGATCCATCACGACAGCAAGGTCTGGGTCGGGGGATTTGGGATTTGGGGTCGAAAATTTGGGATATGGGGTCGGAAAGTTTCGATATGGGGTCGGGATTTGGGGATTTGGGGGTCGGGATTTGGTGAAATCGGCTTTTGGGGAAATTCGGGAAATTGGGGCTTGGGGACATCGATGACAGCAGGGACATCCTGCCCGACCACTGCAGCTGAGGCTGATCCATCACGACAGCAAGGTTCGGGGGTCAAAAATCCGGGATTTGGGGTTTGGGAAATTTGGGATTTGGGTCAGGAATTGGGGGTCGGGAATTGTGGAATTGGGTTTTGGAAATTGGGGTTTGGGGACATTGATGACAGCAGGGACATGAACAAGCTCAGAGTGATCCATCATGACAGGAAGGTTTGGGGTTCGGGGGATTTGGGGTTTGGGGTCGGGATTTGGGGGTTTGGGGTCGGGGATTTGGGGGTTTGGGGGTCGGGAAAGTTTGATGTGGGGTCGGGATTTGGTGAAATCAGCGTTTCTATGGAAATTTGGGAAATTGGGGTTTGGGGACATCGATGACAGCAGGGGCCTCCATCCATCATGACAGCAAATTTCTCGGGTTTGGGGGTTTTGGGGTTCTGGGATTTAGGGTCAAGATTTGGGATTTGGGGGTCAGGATGGGGTTGGGATCAGGTTGGAGTTGGGATTGGGGGAGTTGGGGTTTTGGGGACACCAGGGATGAGTTTGGGGTCAGGATGAGTTTGGGGTCACTGGGATGAGTTTGGGGCTGGGATGAGTTTGGGGTCACTGGGATGAGTTTGGGGTCACTGGGAGGAGTTTGGGATTAGGGGTGAATTTGGGGTCACGGGGTGAGTTTGGGGTTGGGGTGAGTTTGGGGGTCGGGATGAGTTTGGGATTAGGGGTGAGTTTGGGGTTGGGGGTGAATTTGGGATTAGTGAGTTTGGGATTGGGATGAGTTTGGTCACTGGGATGAGTTTGGGGTCACTGGGGTGAATTTGGGGTCACTAGGGGTGAATTTGGGGGTCACTGGGATGAGTTTGGGGTCGCTGGGATGAGTTTGGGGTCACTGGGGTGAATTTGGGGTCACTGGGATGAGTTTGGGGTCACTGGGGGTGAATTTGGGGGTCACTGGGATGAGTTTAGGGTCACTGGGGTGAGTTTTAGGGGTCACTGGGGTGAATTTGGGATTGGGGTGAGTTTGGGGTTGGGATGAGTTTGGGATTGGGATGGGTTTGGGGTTGGGGGTGAATTTGGGGTCACTGGGGTGAGTTTAGGGCACTGGGATGAGTTTGGGGTCGGGATGAGTTTGGGGGTCGGGATGAGTTTGGGGTTGGGGTGAATTTGGGATTGGGGTGAGTTTGGGATTGGGATGAGTTTGGGATTGGGATGAGTTTGGAATTGGGATGAGTTTGGGGTCACTGGGATGAGTTTGGGGTTGGGGTGAATTCTGGGGTTGGGGTGAATTTGGGATTGGGGGTGAATTTGGGGTCACCGGGGGGTGAGGGGATTTGGGGGTCACTGGGATGGGGCAGGATGAGGTGGGAATGGGACTGGGATGGGATTTGGGATTGGGATGGAATTTGGGGCAGGAACGGGATTGGGATTTGGGCTGGGAATAGGATCAGGATTTGGGGCCAGGATTTAGGGCTGGGATTTGGGGCAGGATTTAGGATCAGGATTTGGGGGTCAGGATTTAGGGTCAGAATGGACGGGAACGGGGCAGGAATTTGGGGCCAGGATTTTGGGATTTGGGGTTGGAATTTGGGGTCAGAAAGAACGGGAATGGGGCTGAAATTTGGGGCAGGAATTTGGGATTTGGGGCCAAAATTTGGGACCTGGATTTGGGATTTTGGGACCTGGATTTGGGATTTTGGGGCAAGAATTTTGGATTTGGGGCCCAAATTTGGGATTTTGGGCTGGAATTTGGGATTTTGGGGTCGGAATTTGGGATTTTGGGGCTGGAATTTGAGGCCAGGATTTGGGGGGAAAATTTGGGATTTAGGGCCGGGATTTGGGGCAGAAATTTGGGATTCGGGGTTGGAATTTGGAGTTGGAAAGAACGGGAATGGGGCTGAAATTTGGGCAGAATTTGGGATTTGAGGTTGGAATTTGGGGTCAGAATTTGGAATTTGGGGCTGGAATTTGGGATTTTGGGACAGAATTTTGGGATTTGGTGCTGGAATCTGGGGCCAGAATTTTGTGCAGGAATTTGGGGGTTTGGGGCAGGAATTTTGGATTTGGGGCCTAAATTTGGGATTTTGGGCCAGAATTTGGTATTTGGGGTCGGAATTTGGGATTTTGGGCAGGAATTTGGGATTTTGGGGCCGGAATTTGGGATTTTGGGGGAATTTTGGGGGATTTGGGAATTCTGGAGGAATCTGGGGTTTGTTTTTTAGGGTGAATTTTGGTTTTTTTTTCTGGGAATTTTGGGGGCACCTCAATTGAAATTGGGGGGAGGGATTTTGGGGGGGCCCCAAAATTTGCCCAAAAAATTCCCAATGTCTGTTCTGGGTCTCTCTTTTTAAATCCAAGTTTTCTCCCAAAAAATCCCAAATTTTCTACCCCAAAAATCCAATTTCCAAAAAACCCCAAAAATCCCAATATCTTCCCCCAAAAAATCCCAATTTTGCCCCTAAAAAAACGCCAAAATCCCCCTTAAAAATCTGAATTTTTCCCTGAAAAATTCAAATTCCCCCCCCAAAAAATCCTATTTTTACCCCCAAAAAACCCCCCAAAAAATCTGAATTTCTCCCTGAAAAATTCTGATTTTCCCCCGAAAAAATCCCAATTTTCTCCTAAAAAACCCCCAAAAATCTCAATTTCTGCCCCCAAAAAACTGAATTTTTCCCCTAAACACCCCCAAAAATTCCAATTTTTCCCCCAAAAACCCCCAAAAATTTAAATTTCCCCACCCAAAATTCCCCCAAAAATTCCCAATTTTTCCCCTAAAAATCCCCCCCAAAAATCTCAATTTCTCCCCCAAAAAATCCCAATTTCCCCCCCCTAAAAATCCCAATTTTCCCACTTAAAATCCAAAAAATCCCAATTTCTCCCCAAAAAATCCCAGTTTTTTCCCCCTCAAAATCCCAATTTTCTCCTAAAAACCCCCAAAAATCCCAATTTCCCCATAAAAAATCCCAATTTTTTCTCCCCAAAATCCCAATTTTCCCCCAAAAATCCCCTCACCCTGGGAATCTTTTCCAGGATTTTTCCCGAATTTTTCCCGTTTTTTGGCCGTCCCGAATCCCCAAAATCCCCCCAAATTCCCGCCCCTCCCCCCGCCGGTCCAGCTCCGTTGCCGTGGCAACCGAGGATGCTGCTGGGCGTTGCCATGGCAACGGCTCCCCGGCTTTTTCCGGACTTTTTCCGTGCCCTGAATTATTCATGGCATTATGGGAAAAAAAATTGGGGAGGGGAACCCCAAAAAATTTTAAAAAAAATTAAAACAACTGGAATTTTAATTCACGAAAAAATTAGATTTAAAACCATTAAAAAATCACAATTTTTCACCCCAAAAAAACTCAAAAAATATTGATTTTAGCACAAAAATCTGGGTTAAAATTAATGGGTTTGCCACGAGAAAATAAATATTACAAAGGAAAAAAATCTCAATTTTTTTCCCCAAAAACTGCAAATATCAGATTTTCCACCCAAAAACCCTGAATTTTGCACCTAAAATTCCCCAAAAACCCTAAAACCCCTGATTTAATCCCCAAAAATCCCCTAAAAACCCCCAAAAAATCCCGGAAAAAGCGTCAAAAATCCTAATTTATCCCCCAAAAATCTGAATTTCCCACCTAAAAAATCCGAGATTTTGCACCCAAAAATTGCCCCTTAAAAACCCCCAAAACCCTGAATTTTACCCCCCAAAAAACCCTCAAAAATTCAAATTTTCCACCCCAAAAATCTCAAAAATTCCAAATTTTTCCCCCAAAAAATCCAAATTTAACCCCAAAAATCCCAAATTTAACCCCAAAAACTCCGAATTTTCCACCCCAAAAACCCTCAAAAATCCCAAATTTTATCCCCCAAAAATCCCCAAAAAAACACAGAAAAAAACCCCCAAAAATCCCAAATTTTATCCCAAAAATCCAAAATTTTTAACCCAGATTTTCTGCTCATTTTTGGAGTGAAAATCGGGATTTTTGGGGAAGAAATTTCAGATTTTTGGGCCATTTTTGGGGCAATTTTTTGGGGTTTTTGGGCTGAAACTGATTTTACTGATTTTACTGGTTTTACTGGTTTTTTACTGGTTTTTTACTGGTTTTTTACTGGGATTTTACTGTTCCAAACTGGGATTTTTGGGGTGAAAATTGGGATTTTTTGGGCAAGAAATCTCAGATTTTTGGGGCCATTTTGGGGATTTTTGGTGCCATTTTTGGGGGGTTTTTGGTTCGAAACCGGTTTTACTGGTTTTATTTGTTTTACTATTTTTTTACTGGTCCAAACTGGGATTTTTGGGGTAAAAATTGGGATTTTTTGGGGCAAGAAATTTCAGATTTTTGGGGCCATTTTTGGAGCTGTTTTTGGGATTTTTTGAGCCATTTTTTGAGGTTTTTTTGGTGCGAAATCGGTTTTACTGGTTTTACTGGTTTTCTACTGATCCAAACTGGGATTTTTTGGGTTTTCCCTCCCCAGTGTGACCCCGGCCAGACCTGGGGCCATTTTGGGATTTTTGGGGCCATTTTTGGGTTTTTTGGTCTGAAACTGGTTTTACTGGTTTTACTGGTTTTATTGTTTTTTTATTGGTCCAAACTGAGATTTTTGGGGTAAAAACTGGGATCTTTTTCGGGGAAGAAATTTCAGATTTTTGGTGCCATTTTTGGTGCTGTTTTTTGGGGCTTTTTGGTCCGAAACCGGTTTTACTGGTTTTATTTGTTTTACTATTTTTTTACTGGTCCAAACTGGGATTTTTGGGGTAAAACTGGGATTTTTTTGGGCAAGAAATTTCAGATTTTTGGAGCCGTTTTTGGGATTTTTGGTGCCATTTTTGGTGTTGTTTTTTACGGGCTTTTTTGGTCCGAAACCGGTTTTACTGGTTTTACTGATTTTTTACTGGTCCAAACTGGGATTTTTGGGGGGAATATTGGGATTTTTTGGGGCAAGAAATTTCAGATTTTTGGGGCCATTTTTGGGGTTTTTGGGTCCATTTTTGGAGCCATTTTTTGGATTTTTGGTGCCCTTTTTTGGGGTTTTTTTGTCCGAAACCAGTTTTACTGGTTTTACTGGTTTCTTACTGGTCCAAACTGGGATTTTTTGGGTTTTTCCTCCCCAGTGTGACCCCGGCAAGACCTGGGGCCATTTTGAGATTTTTTAGGGCGATTTTGGGATTTTTGGGGCCATTTTTGGCGCCGTTTTTTATGGGTTTTCTTGGTCTGAAACTGGTTTTACTGATTTTTGGGGTAAAAATTGGGATTTTTTGGGCCAAGAAATTTCAGATTTTTGGGGCCATTTTTGGGATTTTAGGTGCCATTTTTGGAGCTGTTTTTGGGATTTTTTGAGCCATTTTTTGAGGTTTTTTTGGTGCGAAATCGGTTTTACTGGTTTTACTGGTTTTCTACTGATCCAAACTGGGATTTTTTGGGTTTTCCCTCCCCAGTGTGACCCCGGCCAGACCTGGGGCCATTTTGGGATTTTTGGGGCCATTTTTGGGTTTTTTGGTCTGAAACTGGATTTACTGGTTTTACTGGTTTTACTGGTTTATTGTTTTTTTACTGGTCCAAACTGGGATTTTTGGGGTAAAAATTGGGATTTTTTTTGGGCAAGAAATTTCAGATTTTTGGGGACATTTTTGGGATTTTGGTGCCATTTTGGGGGTTTTTTGGTCTGAAACTGGTTTTACTGGTTTTACTGATTTTTTACTGGACCAAACTGGGATTTTTGGGGTGAAAATTGGGATTTTTTGGGGCAAGAATTTTCAGATTTTTGGGGCCGTTTTTGGGTCCATTTTTGGAGCCATTTTTTTGATTTTTGGTGCTGATTTTTGGGGCTTTTTTGTCCGAAACCAGTTTTACTGGTTTCTTACTGGTCCAAACTGGGATTTTTTGGGTTTTCCCTCCCCAGTGTGACCCCGGCCGGACCTGGGGCCATTTTGGGGCCATTTTGGGATTCTTGGGGCCATTTTTGGTGCCATTTTTTGTGTTTTCTTTTTTTGGTCTGAAACGGATTTTACTGTTTTTTACTGGGATTTTACTGGTCCAAACTGGGATTTTTGGGGGGAAAATTGGGATTTTTTTCGGCAAGAAATTTCAGATTTTGGGGGCTATTTTTGGGATTTTTGGTGCCCTTTTTGGGTTTTTTTTTTGTCCCAAAACTGGTTTTACTGGTTTTACTGTTTTTTTACTGGTGCAAACTGGGATTTTTTTGGGTTTTCCCTCCCCAGTGTGACCCCGACCAGGCCTGGGGCCATTTTGGGCCTATTTTGGGATTTTTTGGTGCCGTTTTTGGGATTTTTGGTGCCATTTTTTGGCGCTTGATTCCAAAACCGGTTTTACTGGTTTTACTGGTTTCTTACTGGTCCAAACTGGGATTTTTTGGGTTTTCCCTCCCCAGTGTGACCCCGGCCAGGCCACCAAGTTCCTGTACGAGCTGCTCTACAACGACCCCATCAAGATCATCCTGATGCCCGGCTGCAGCAGCGTCTCCACCCTGGTGGGTCGAGCGGCCATGGATGTGGAACCCTCACCGTGGTGAGCGAATTTTGGGGGGTTTTGGGGAATTTTTTTGGAATTTTGGGGATTTTGGGAGGTTTTTGGGGATTTTTGGGGATTTTTTTGGGGATTTTTTGGTGGTTTTTCTGAAGATTTTTGAGATTTTTTTTTTATTTTTAGGGATTTTTTTTATTTATTTTTGGGGGTTTTGTTGGGATTTTTTGGGCTTTTTTTTGAGGGAATTTATTGGGTTTTTTGGGGGATTTTTTAAAGATTTTTGGGGGATTTTTCGGGGGACTTTATTTGGGGTTTTGAGGGATTTTTGGGATTTTTAAAGGATTATTTTGGATTTTGGGGATTTTTAAAGGATTTTTGGGGATTTTTGGGGGGGTTTTTTGCAAGTTTTTGGGATTTTTGGGGTTTTTTGGGGGGTTTCTTAGGGGGATTTTTGGGGATTTTTAGGCTGACTTTTTGGGATATTTTTGAGATTTTTTGGGGGTTTTGGGGATTTTTGGGGATTTTTTTTGGATTTTTGAGGGAGTTTTTGGGGATTTTTTTATTTTTGGGGGGTTTGGGGAAATTTTTGGGGGGATTTTTGGGGTTTTTTTGGGAATTTTTTGGTCTTTGGGTTTTTTTGAAGTTTTTTCGGATTTTTTAAACAATTAATATTTTGGGGATTTTTAGGAGTTTTTGGGAATTTTTGGGAATTTTTCGGGATTTTTTGGGGGATTTTTGGGGGATTTTTAGGATTTTTGGGGATTTTATTTGGGGATTTTTGGGAATTTTTTTTAATTTTTCTTTGGGGAATTTTTTGGGATTTTTTGAATGTTTGGGGATTTTTGAGATTTTTGGGGGATTTTTTGGGGGATTTTTGGGGATTTTTCTCAGGGATTTTTTTAAAATTTTGGGGATGGAATTTTTGGGAATTGGAATTTTAATGGGATTTTTAAAAATTATTTTTAAAAAGATTTTTGGGAATTTTTCAGGGATTTTTTTTAATTTTGGGGATGGAAATTTTGGGAATTGTTGGAATTTTGGGGGATTTTTTATTTATTTTGGGCAGATTTTGAAAAAGATTCTTTTGGGGAATTTTTTCAGGGTTTTTTTTTTTTTCTTTTTTTAATTTTTGGGCATGGAATTTTTGGGAATTGCTGGAATTTTTGGGAGGGTTGTTCCCATCACCCCCAGGGCATTCCTGGCTCTCTCAGCTTGTTGTTCCCAGGTTTTTTCCCCTGACATTCCCAGATTTTTTTTTGGCCATTCCTGCCATTCCCAAATTTTTCCTGCCATTCCCAAATTTTTCCTGCCATTACCGGATTTTTCCCGTCACTCTCAGGTTGTTCCTGTCACCCCCATTCCCAAATTCCCACAGTTCCCATTCCCAAATCCCCAAAAATCCAAATCCCCAAATTCCCAAATTCTCACAATTCCCATTCCCAAATCCCCAAATTCCCAAATCCCTAAATCCACAAAATTCCCAGAAGTCCCACAATCCCCATTCCCAAAATTCTCAATCCCCAAATTCCCAAATCCCAAAATCTCCAAATTCCCAAATTCCCACAGTTCCCATTCCCGAATTCCCCAAAATTCCCAAATTCCCAAAATCCCCAGAATCCCCATTCCCAAAATCCCCAAAAATCCCCAAATTCCCACAATTCCCAAATTCCCGAATTCCCAAAAATCCCAAATTCCCACAATTCTCATTCCCAGAACACCTCAAAAATAAAAAAAACTCCTGAAAAATCCCCAAAAATCCAAAAAAATTCTCAAAAAATCTCAACAAACCTCCTAAAAATCAAAAAATCCCCAAATAATTTTTAAAAACCCCAAAAACTCCTAAAAAAATCCCCCAAAATCCCAAAATAATTCCCCAAAAAAAAAAAATCCTAAAAAATCCCCCCAAAATCCCCAAAAAATCCCAAAACAATCGCAAAAAAATTGCCCAAAAATCCTTTTAAAATCCCCAAAAAAATCCCAAAAAGTCCTAAAAAAATTACAAAAAATCCCCCAAAAAACCCCAAAAAATCCCTAAAATATCCCCCAAAATCCCCCCCAAAATCCCAAATGAATCCCTCAAAAATCCCCCTGAAATGCCAAAAAATGCTAAAAAATCCTTTTAAAATCCCCAGAAACTCCCAAAAAATCCCCAAAAGATCCCAAAAAAATCCTAAAAAATCTCAGAAAAATCCCCAAAAAATCCTAAAAAAGTTAAAAAAAAAATCACAAAAAAATCCTAAAAATCCCAAAAAATCCCAAAAAATCCCAAAAAATCCTAAAACCCCCAAATTTTTTGGAATTGCAGCTTTCCTACGGCTCCAGCTCTCCAGCTCTCTCCAACCGCCAACGCTTCCCAACGTTTTTCCGAACTCACCCGTCGGCGACGCTGCACAACCCGACGCGAGTCCAGCTGTTCAAGAAATGGGGTTGGACAAAAATCGCCACCATCCAGCAAACCACCGAGGTCTTCACCTCGGTAAGGACATCCCAAAAAAAACCAAAAAATAATTCCCCAAATTTTCCCGAAATTTCAAAAAAAAAATTATCCCAAAATTTGAAATTGCCAGAGAAAAATTCCCCCGAAAAATCCTCCCGAAAATAAAAATCGGTGTTGGAAATTCGTCTTGAAAATTCAGCCCTAAAAGATTTCTCCTGAAAATTCTTTCCCCAAAAAATCATCCCAAAAATTTTCCCCCCAAAAATTCCTCTCACCCCCAAAAATTAAAATTCCCCTCAAAAAGTTTTTCAAGAAAAAATTCCCCCGAAAGTAAAAATTGATGCCAAAAATTCATCTTGAAAATTCACCCCTAAAAGATTTCTCCTGAAAATTCGTCCCCCAAAAAATCATCCCAAAAAATTGTCCCCAAAAAATTCCTCCCAAAAATTATCTCCCCAAAAATTCCCCTCACCCCCAGAAATTAAAATTCCCCGTGAAAAATTCCCTGCGAAAAAAATCCCCCAAAAATAAAAATTGATGTTGAAAATTTGTCTTGAAAATTCCCCTTGAAAGAATTTTGCCAGAAAATTCCTCCCCCGAAAATTCCTCTCCCAAAAATTCATCCCAGAAATTCATCACAAAAATTATCCCCCCAAAAATTCCTCTCACCCCCAAAAATTAAAATTCCCCCAAAAAATTCTCAAAAATGAAAAATTGACATCTAAAAAATTGCTTTTGAAAATTCCCTCCAAAAAAATTTTGCCAGAAAATTCGTCCCCCGAAAAATCATCCCAAAAATTCTCCCCCAAAAAATTCCTCCCAAAAATTCATCACAAAAAATTCCTCCAAAAATTATCCCCCAAAAATTCCTCCAGAGAATTCCTCCCCCAAAAATTCTCCTCAAAAAAATTTTCCTCGAAAATTCTTCTCCCAAACATTCCTCCTGAAAAAATTCCTCCCAAAAAAATTCTCCTCTAGAATTCCCCCAAAACTCCCCTGGAAAATTCACCCCCCAAAATAAAAATTCTCCCCAAAATATTTCTCCTGGAAATTTTGATTCCCCCAATCCCATTTTTAATCCCCAAATCCCATTTTTTATGCCCCAAATCCCCATTTTTGATTCCCCAAAATCTCATTTTTTAATCCCCAAATCCCATTTTTTATGCCCCAAATCCCATTTTTGATTCCCCAAAATCGCATTTTTTAATCCTCAAATCCCATTTTTTATGCCCCAAATCCCATTTTTGACACCCCAAATCCCATTTTTTATGCCCCAACCCCATTTTTGGCACACCAAAATCCCATTTTTGGCACCCCAAACCCCGTTTCTGGCACCCTCAGACCCTGGATGACCTGGACCAGCGGGTGAAGGAGGCGGGGCTGGAGATCACCTTCCGCCAGAGTTTCTTCTCCGACCCGGCCGCGCCCGTCCGGAACCTCAAGGTGAGACCCCAACCCCAAAAAGAGGAGAAACCACCCCAAAAAATCCATCAGGATCCATTCCCACCTCCAAATCCCAAATTCGCACAATCCCCAAGTCCCAAAATCCGAAATCTTCACATTCCCAAACCCCCCATCCCAAAATTCCCCAAATCCTCAAAAATCCCATAATCCCCAAATTCCCACAATTCCCATTCTTAAATCACCAAATCCCAAATCCCCAAAATTCCCTAACTCCCAAATCCCAAATCCCCACAATTCCCAAAACCCCAAATCCCAAATTCTCACAATCCCTATTTCCAAATCCCCATATCCAAAATCTCCACATTCCCAAACCCCCCATCCCAAAATTCCCCAAATCCTCAAAATTCCCATAATCTCCAAATTCCAAATCCCAAATTCCCACAGTTCCGTTCCCAAATTCCCACAATTCCCAAACCCCCAAATCCCCACAATCCCCAAAATTCCCAAACCCCCAAATCCCAAATCCCCACAATTCCCAAATCTCCCCGCCATTCCCACCCCAATCCCACCCCAAAAAGAGAAGAAATCACCCCAAAAATCCATCGGGGTCATGGATGAAGAGGTGGGGGAGGTTTATTCAAATTTTACATGATTTTAGGGAATTTTTTGGGATTTTTTTTATTTTTGGGGGTTTTTGGAGGGGGGTGGATTTTGGTGTTTTTTTACAGATTTTTGGGGATTTTTTCTGATTTTTTTATGCAAATTTTTTGGGGATTTTTAAAATTTTTTTTTATTTTTTGTTGGGATTTTTTTTTTATTTTTTTGAGTTTTTTCCTAATTAAAAAAATTATGAATCCCTCAGCGCCAGGACGCGCGGATCATCGTGGGGCTCTTCTACGAGACGGAGGCGCGGAAAGTTTTCTGTGAGGTGGGAGTGATGATGATGATGATGATGGATGATGATGGATTCCATGGATGATGATGATGATTGATGATGATGATGATGGATCAATGATGGTGGATGATGGATATTGATAGATCATGGAGGGATGGATGATGAAGGATCAATGATTGATCAATGATGAGGATGATGGATGGTAATGGATCAATGGTGGAAATTGATTGATGATGGATGGATGATGATGGTGATGATGATGGTGATGATGATGATGATGGTGATGATGATGGATCAATGATGGTGGATTAATGATGGTGGATAATAGATATTGATAGATCATGGAGGGATGGATGATGATGATGGATCAATGATGAATTCCACAGGTGATGATGAGGATGTTGGATGGATGATGATGACAATGATGGATGATGGAAATTGATGGATGATGATGATGATGGATAATGATGGCTGATGATGATGATGATGATGGATCCCGTTGATGGATTCCATGGATGGATTCCGATGATGGATGGATGATGATGATGGATAGACAACGATGGATGGATGATGATGATGGATCCCAATGATGGATTGCAGATGGATTCCAATGATGGATGATGATGATGATGGATGGATGATGAGGATGATGGATTCCATGGATGATGATGATGATGTTGGATGGATGATGATGATGGATAGACGACAATGGCTTATGATGATGATGATGGATCCCGTTGATGGATCATGGATCGATTCCGATAATGGATGATGACGATGGATGGATGGATGATGATGATGATGATGGATGAATGATGATGAATGATGGAAATTGATGGATGATGATGGATGGATTGATGATGATGATGATGATGGATCCCATTGATGGATTCCATGAATGGATTCCGATGATGGATGATGATGAAGGATGGATGGATGGATGATGATGATGATGATGATGATGGATGGATGATGAAGATGGATTCCATGGATCATGATGATGTTGGATGGATGATGATGACAATGATGGATGATGATGATGATGATGATGATGATGATGGACAATTTATGATGATGGATTCTGATGATGGATGACAGAAATTGATGGATGGATGGATGATGATTTATGATGTTGATGTTGGATGGATGATGATGATGATGATGATGATGATGATGATGGATGATGAAGGACGATGATGACAGATTCCCATGGAGCACCTCCCACCCTTCCAGGTCTACAAGGAGAAGCTCTACGGCAAGAAGTACGTCTGGTTCCTGATTGGCTGGTACGCCGACAACTGGTTCCGCATCAAGGACCCGGCCATCAACTGCACCGAGGCCGAGATGGCCGAGGCTGTCGAGGGTCACGTGACCACCGAGATCGTCATGCTCAACCCCGAGAACACACGCAGCATCTCCAACATGGTACTGGGAGCACTGGGAGGGCTCAGCTGGCCCAACCGTTGGGTCAACGTTGGGTGGTGGTCAACTCAACTGTTGGGTCAATGTTGGGTGGTGGTCAACGCAACCATTGGGTCAATGTTGGGTGGTGGTCAACTCAACTGTTGGGTCGACGTTGGGTGGTGGTCAATTCAACCATTGGGTCAATGTTGGGTGGTGGTCAACTCAACCGTTGGGTCAACGTTGGGTGGTGGTCAACCCAAACCTTGGGTGGTGGCCAACCCAACCGTTGGGCGTTGACCAACCCAAACTTTGGGTCAACATTGGGTGATCTCAAACGCAGCTGTTGGGTCAATGTTGGGTCAACGTTGGGTGATCTCCAACCCAACCACTGGGTCAACCTTGGGTGGACTCCAACCCAAACCTTGGGTGTTGACCAACCCAACCATTGGGTGTTGACCAACCCAACCATTGGGTCAATGTTGGGTTATCTCCAATCCAACAGTTGGGTCAATGTTGAGTCAACCTTGGGTGGTCTCCAACCCAAACCTTGAGTGTTGACCAACCCAACCATTGGGTGTTGACCAACCCAACCATTAGCTCAATGTTGGGTGATCTCTAACCCAACCGCTGGATGTTGACCAACCCAACCCTTGGGTCAACCCAACCCAACCGTTGGGTCTTGTCCACCAGACGTCCCAAGAGTTCATCGAGAAGCTCCAGAAGAGGTTGGGCAAGAACCCGGAGGAGACCGGCGGCTTCCAGGAGGCGCCGCTGGCCTACGACGCCATCTGGGCCTTGGCCCTGGCA